>JANHGB010038348.1:0-28772 GCA_026283785.1 Coracopsis vasa
CACCAGTACCAAAATCACAAGACCAAAATCATTACTCTCACAAAATAAGTCAAACACCAATAAGATAACACAGTTGTCGTAGATACATTTATCTTTTTACCTAAGTATTTTTGTGTATTGCAAATACTAAAAATACATGTTAAAAGTTGCTAATTAAAATTGCATTAAGTCTATTAATCACATAATTATTTTTAGGGTCATTATACACGTGCACAAGCAAATAGTCCCAGACCAGCAATGAATTCCCAAACTGCAGCACCAAAACAGAATTCTCACCAGCACCAGCAACAGAGGAATACTCGGCCAAATAAGAGGAAGGGCTCTGATAGCAGCATGCCTGATGAAGAGAAGATGAAAGAAGATAGATATGATTATATAGGTCGAGGAGGTAAAAGCAGTTATTGGAAAGGGAGGGAGAGCTTCTTAAAACCATATTAAACTGAAACTGTGATAGACATGTTTTTATCTTTTACAGAAAACCCCAAACCCAAAAATAAACACTTCCTTAGTAAAAGAAGAAAACCTGAAGAGGATGAAAAAAAACTAAATATGAAGAGACTGAGAACAGACAATATCTCTGATTACTCTGAGAGCAGTGACTCAGAAATTTCAAATAAAAGATTAACAGATTCGTCCTCAGAGCAAAATTCAGAAAATGAATTAAAAAGCAAGAATACTTCAAAGGTAAATGGAGAAGAAGGAAAATCCCAAACTGCTGAGGGGGTAGAACAGACACTAACTGATAGGCGGTCTCCATGGGATGAAATACAGGTGGATAAAAACCATGAAGAGACAGAAAGACTGAAGTCATCAGTCTTAGATCAGCCAGAAAAATCTTCACTCCATACAGTAGAGCAGCCACCACCTTATGAGCAGAATGCCAAGGATCCACATGTTCAAGAGTGCAATGCTGAAAAACATCACACAGAGGAATTTAATGAGCAGTTCTTACCCAGGCCTCCTACTCCAAAATGTGTTGTTGATGCTACTAATAAAAACAGCTCTGAAAAGGAGAACCAAGATGATGCTGCAAGTACCTTTGGTGTGCAAACAGTTCAGAAAATAGAATCTCACAGCAGTGATTTAAAACAACAGTTTGCAAATGCAAATTTCCTTGAAGCAAGAAAACAGGAAGCTGATCAAAGTTGGGCTAACAGTGTTGTTAAAACGGATTTGATACAACCTGGGGTTGTAAAAACGTTATCAGTAAACGAACACTTAAATCCTGAAAAAGAAAAAGCGCAATATGGCTCGTTTATATCTTCATTAAATGTAGCTTCTCTAGCAGAAGAGAGTAAACCGCATAAACAGAATCCAGTCCCTGATTCTGTGAAGTCAAAACCTAGTGCTTCAGTTGATCATCCTAAAACAAAGTCACCTGATGTTAAGCCTAAATTCACCCAGTCTTCTGATACTGTGAAGTCTAAGGTTAGTTCCCAAAACAGCCATGCTACTGGATTAACAAGGTCAGCCAATAAAACTGATCATGATTTGCCTAGGTCTAGTTTTCATCCGGTTCCAGCTAGAGTTAGTGCTCTAGAAGCTACTAAAAGTCCTCTTATTATTGACAAGAATGAACATTTCACAGTGTACAGGGACCCCACTCTGATTGGACAAGAAACAGGAACTAATCACATTTCACCTTATTTGCATCAGCATAATTATCCTCTGCATTCCTCATCCCACCGAACCTGTTTAAATCCAAATGCTCATCATCCTGCATTAACTGGTTCATCCCATCTGCTAGCTGGGTCTTCAGCTCAGGCTCCCTTGTCCGCTATTAACACTCACCCCCTTAGTACTGCATCTCACCATTCTGTTCATCACCCTCATCTACTTCCTGCAGTGTTACCTGGAGTGCCTGCTGCCTCCTTGCTGGGTGGCCATCCACGACTAGAGACTGCTCATGCTAGCAGCTTAAGCCATTTGGCATTAGCACACCAGCAGCAGCAACAGATGTTACAACACCAGTCTCCACATCTTCTTGGACAAGCTCATCCTTCTGCTTCCTATAATCAGCTAGGGCTTTATCCAATTATTTGGCAGTATCCAAATGGAACACATGCTTACTCAGGACTTGGTCTGCCCTCCTCCAAATGGGTCCACCCAGAAACTCCTGTTAATGCAGAGGCTTCTTTGAGAAGGGTAAGTTGAGCTTATTTCTTAATGACATAATTTGCTGGGGCTGATGTGTCCCTACCGTGGTTTTCTGGGTACAGGTTCAGTAGTTCGTGTCATGCTGAGTGCACGGTGACAGTGGGTTTTTTAAGTAGGCAGAGAACTAGGAATGGAAATCCACTAGTAACTACTGTCTCGCAGTGGACGTGAGACGTGAGTAGGGAGTTCTTCCAGAAATTAATTTCCTAAGTGTTTTAAAGAAAGACAAAATATTTGGTTTTAGTTTATGACCAGGCGAGGTCAGCCAGCTGGTTTGGGACTTCAAGTCCACAGGGTAAATATTTGCTATGTCAAACTATGAAAGTCATTGTGTAAGTTAAATACTAGGAGGGGTGGAACAGTCATCTTCATAGTGAAGTTTTGTGTATACTCACTAAATAATGGAGAAAGGCTGAGATTGAAAAAGTATTAAATACAGTGGGAAGTTCTGAAGAGAAATACTAGCATTCATAAATCTTTCTTGCGCTGTTACACCCATTTCTCTTGTCTTTACACTTACCTGTGTACCCTCTCCTAGCATATTTTTTTCTCCTCTTCTGTTCTTGTTGATACACATCCCTACCTTCCCAGCTGCTTTCTACTCTTCTGTATTCAACTCAGGGTGATTTCCTCTGTCTGTATGCTGGGTATAACCACTCAAGTCTCAGAAGAAATGGTTTGTGTTTTTCAGCCTAGTGCCCAGTGTGGCAGCAGAGTGGTGTTTGGCAGGCAGACATGGCCTTTACAGAAAAACTTTCCTAGCTCCCGGAGGCTTGGGATATGGCATCATCATTGCAGGCACCTTAGAGAAACAGTGTAAGATGAAGCATCTGCAGTGCAGACAGAAACTTTGGAGGGCTTTACTGCCAGCTTCAACCAAACCTCCACTGAGCATGTGCATACTGATCTTCAGAGGCTTACAACTTCACCTAATTTGGGCAGATTCTCACAGGACCACAAAAGGCATGTCGCTGACAGTTGTCCTTCTGCCAGATTGTAAGCCTTTGTGTCAAAGCTTGAAGTTCCTGAATAGGTTATAAAGATTTTTTCTTTTTCATCATGGGGAAAGCTACTCTTCCCCAGCCTCATTCTTTAGAAAAGCCAAACTGTTGTGGCTAAGTCTTTCCCAAACAGTCAATGTGAGTTGGCCTTGTAATATGAAGTCAGTTTGATCTAAAATGTGATAAAGTCAAATGCAGCAGAGAAGAAGAAAAGCCTAAGAGAAAACTATAGGTGGATTTATCTTTTCATGTTGCTGCCTGCTCTACCCCATGCTGAAGTCCATTTTAAAGAAGTTAGGATAGACTGTTTTCACTTTGGCTGCCTGAAGTATGCAGCCTTGCATACCGAAGCACGTAGCTTTTTAATTATGTTGATATGTGGCAGTTGTCTTGTGGTGGCTTGTCTTCTGGCTCTTACACTGAAGGCCTTTTTTAAATATGTCTTAGAAACCCATAATGGGCATTTCCAAAGTTGGTTTGCATGGATGCCACAACTGCAGAAAGGGATATGTGCTTCAGCTGCAACAGCAGTAGCAACCACCCTCGGCTCAGAGCTGAGCCATATCTGTGTGCTGAAGGAAGCATGACCCCAAAGCCCACCTTTTCCTCCCATCTACAGGTGGCTGTGGCAGCCCCAGTCTTTGGGCTGGGCCATAGATGGTTGCAAGTGGGGTCACAAGTTGCTTGGGCAATGCTTGGAGCTGAAGCAGTTGTTCCCCAGCTCCTCTAGAGAGAAGGTGACGGGCCTTTTTTGCATAATACTTTAATACAGCTTACAGGCTATTCGTGGGAACTCGCCACAGCGTGGGAACTCCTGGCCTAGGAAACGTATGCACTAAAACTGCCAGTGCAAACCCAGGTGGTTGCTTTGAATATTCAGAAGTACAGAAATCAGAATTTCAAAGTTGTAGCACCTGCATATCTGTTCTGTGGTGTGTGCGTGTGTCATGAGAGCTCTTGTCTCTCCTGCTGCTGCAGCAGCTCTCAACTGGGAGTCGTCAAGACTGGGGAGGAGAGGGATGGACTTGTGGGGAGCGGAGGAGGGGAAGAAGTTCTGGGCAGTGCCAGGAGTTAGGAGTGGAACAGCACTTTGTGGTGCATGAGAGCTCCACTCACTCTTGTCCTAGCCCCTTCTTTGCTTGTCCCTAGCACTTTAGCACCACTCCAGCAGGATAGGTACCCTGCCTCTCCACTCCTCCGTGCATGTTTCTTGTGAGCAAGTCTCAAGAGGGGAGAGGGAAAAAGGGGAGATAGAGAAAGCTGCTCTTATCTTTTCTGCAGAGTTGTTACACAAGTTTCTGAGCAGATAGAAAAATAGAAACCTACCCAAGTTGTCAATTACAAAGCAGTTTCATAAATTAAAACTATCACAGTGTGTGTAAGGGAGGAGGTCAGTATTGCCCACCTTTTGAGTACACAGCAGAAAATTGTGTACTGTGTGTTTGCAGTGCTGCAAAGTATGGCAGACATGTACATTTATGGGTTTAATAATGTGCTGCTACTGGAATTATGCTAAATAAAAATGCTTGACAAAATAAAGCAGATTAATCAGGACTATTATACTTAAGTCATTTGTTTGGGGGTAGGAGAGGAATCATCCAGGGAAGAGATAGTTCTGTCTCGTATCACTGAGATTTGTTATAAAGCTGGAGATGAAATTGTTTTCCAGAAATACTACTAAACCATGTTTGTCTTTTGAAAGAAGTACTTCTTGCAATTCACTGAAGAGCTAATGGTCTGTTTGCTAGTAACTGAAGTCAAATGCCATCTGACTACCAGTGGTTTTCTAATTTTGATGGGCTTGAGATGCCATTTGAGAATTAACTATTCGTGCTGAATACTGAAACAGTTCTAAGAATACTTCTGAAATATGTTAACTATTTTCTGTGTCACAAGTCCAACAGAAGTATAGTCAGATATTCCAGCTGATCAGAAAGTGACTTAAAATGTTAAATTTTATTTATTGTGTATGATTTGATGCTGAAATACATTACTTCCCTGTGATCATTGGTAGGACTTACTACAGTAACTCTTGTGGTCCCATGATTACTTTGAAATCTGATTCTAGTTTTTTTGTTTGGTTGGTGTTAACAGAGTTCTCCCAGCCCGTGGTTACACCAGCCCACCCCAGTGACCTCAGCTGACAGCCTTGGTTTACTGAGTCACATTCCTGTGCGACCGTCCAGTGCAGATCCTCTTCGGCCTCTCAAACTGACAGCTCATTCCAGCCCACCATTGTCCAAAAGTATTGTAGAGCATCACAAAGAGTAAGTTTGCTATTCAGTTCTGTGTGAGAGGGTACATTTCAGTAGCTGATGTTGTCTTCTAGCTGCCTCTTAGTTTATTTGTGGATGACTCTGATAGCTTCTCAGTGTGCTGCAAAACAGCCTGCCCTGTTGACTTGGAATGGTACTTGAGTTCATGAGTCATCTGAAGACTTGAAAATTGTACCTTGTATAAGGAAAAGTTTATTTTGTGTTAATAGATAACTTTGTTCAGAGCATGGGAAGAAAAGGTCTTCGATTAGCACGTTGCACTGCATTCAGACTAACCTGTGTCTGCTTAACCTTTTTAAAACAGAGAACTGGAGAGGAAAGCATTTATTGAACCATTACGTTCTGTTACAACTGCACCAGTAAAAACAGAGTTAGAGCAAAGCAGAACACAGACAGCAAAGGAGAGCCATGTGCACAGGCATTTCACAGATCCAATGTTGAACCAGCTGCCAAGGCCACCACAAGAGACTGGGGAGCGACTGAGCAAATACAAAGAAGAACACAGAAGGATACTACAAGAAAGTATTGAAGTTGCTCCTTTTACAGCTAAAATAAAAGCACTTGAGGGAGAGAGAGAGAGCTACTCCAGGGTAACGTCCTTATCTTCAAGTCCCAAAAGCCATTCAGTAAAATATGACAAAGATACTGAACGCACTGTGTCAGAACTGTATAAAATGAAGCATTCGGTTCCACAGAGTTTGCCACAGAGTAACTATTTCACCACCTTGTCTAACAGTGTTGTAAATGAGCCGCCAAGATCCTACCCACCAAAGGAAGCTTCAAGTACATATGTTGATAAGCAAAGCAATTGTCCTTCAACAGCAGCTAGTCCCCAGACCCTCCCCTCTTACATTTCTTCTCTTTCAAAACCCCCACCTTTAATTAAGCACCAACCAGAGAGTGAAGGCTCTGTGAGCAAGATACCCGAGCAGCTTTCACAGTCAGTGCAGTCTCACTCTATAAATTCTTTTAGAAGTGACAGCAGGAGCCCTACTCAGTTGTCAGTCTCTTCTTCAAATACACTCCGGAGTATGCCTGCCTTGCATAGAGCCCCTGTGTTTCACCCACCTGTGCATCAGAACCTGGAGAAGAAGGAAAGCAGCTATAGCAGTCTTTCACCTCCAACCCTAACCCCTGTTCAACCCGTTAATGCTGGTGGTAGCAAAATACAGGAGTTGCAGAAACCACCAACTTTAGTACCTGAGCCTAAGGAAGCTCAGACTGTTTACAAGGGTGCTTCTGAACAGAATTTGTCAGAAATATGGAAGTCAAATAATGCCCTGAAGAATGAAAAAGTGGATTGGCATGTTGAAAGAATGAGTGGAAAGTCACAGTCCGCTACAGCATCTGTTATTGTGCGTCCTCCTTCTAGCACGAAATACGAGAGCGTACCAGTAATGCAGTCTGCTTCCAAAGATCGAGTTAGTGAGAGATCTTCAGCTGTGACAAATCAAGCAGATTGCCTGAAAACAGCGGAAGCCAGGGAGACTGGAAGAATAATTCTGCCAAATATGAACTCAGACAGTGCTCGCACACAGTATGAAAAGAAATTTCCAGCTGTCTCGCAAGGCAGCATTCCTCATGCTGTCACCCCTACCACATCTATGATCTGCAGTACCAAAACGGATGTCACCACATCAGCAGCAACAACTACCAGCGTGTCAAGCTGGGGTAGTTCAGAAGTGACTTACTCCTTATCGAGCACGGTTTTGGCCTGTGCACCACTGGAGTGTACTGCCTCGAGAACAGCAAGTCAGGCGGTGGCACAGACCCAGGAATGCAAGGTCAGCACTCCACCTCTGGTTACACCCGCTGCTGGCAAGACAGGCAGCACTGCTCAACCCAGCTCGGGATTCTCCACCTCCGCTGACTTTGTTCATTTGAAAAAGCACAAGGCAGCGTTGGCTGCAGCTCAGTTTAAAAGTAGTAACACCAGTGAGACTGAGTCCAACTCTGTGAAAAATCAGACATTTTCAACCTCTCTCTCCCTAGACAGTGCTATCGTCTGTAATACAATAAACAAAGCGAACTCTGTAGGCAGTGGGCAGACTTCCCAGACGAGTCAGCCAAACTACCACACTAAACTGAAAAAGGCTTGGCTAACAAGGCATTCTGAGGAGGATAAAAACACTAATAAGAAAGAGAATTCAGGGAACAGTGTTTCAGAAATTATTAAGCCATGTACTGTCAATTTAATAGCTTCTACATCAAATGATTTGCAAAATAACATAGATAGCAAAATCTTGGCAGATAAGTTTGCTAAGGAAGATAAGCACCCTAGGAGAAAAGCAAAACGAACTTATGAGTCTGGCTCTGAAAGTGGAGACTCTGATGAAAGTGAGAGCAAGTCAGAGCAAAGGACTAAACGGCAGCCCAAGCCAACTTACAAAAAGAAACAAAATGATTTGCAGAAAAAAAAAGGTGATACAGAGGAAGAAGTAAAACCGAATGGTATTCTTAGCAGGAGCGCCAAAGAAAAAAGCAAGCTGAAGTTACAGAGCGGCAGTAACAGCAGTGAGTATATTAATCTGATTTGGAAGAGACATGCTAATGTGAAGTCTAACAGTGTTAATTCTGGAGGGTCTGTCATACATCATAGCTGGGAAAAGAGTTAAAAAGCATGCTTGTGTGAATGAGTAAGTCCAGATTTATTTGTCTTGAGGCCATTTGAAATATCCTGGTTTAAGAAATTCAGCATTTTGTATATATGTGTTAACAAACTGGTTCTTGGCCTACAGTTAAGCAGTAAACTGGTTTGTACTGTCCATCAGAATTGAACAGACTGGTGCATATAGTTGTGCCACTACCACTGAGATACATATATGTGGTGGTTTGTTCAGGTTTTTTTTAAAATCTAATGCATTTTCTTTTGAAGCACTACTGGAGGGAAGGATTTTCTATTGTTGAACTTTAATACATCCTTTGATCAGGAAGCCAGAGGCAGTTCCTTGAGAGCCTGATGCCACTCTGTTATGATTTGGTTAATTTAATGAAAGATTTGAGGGAGAGCCATTTCACACTTTTAACTAGTATGTGTATTACATCATGTTAACATCCCTCTTGTTTAAGGAATAAATAAATTTAGGGAAATACATTCAATTTAAATGTAATACTGTAGCAGATTGTAACGAGATTTGCCTGAGAAGAGAAACTGGTCTGCCAGCATGAGAGATTTTATTTTAAGAACTTAGATTATTTTTTTATCCCAATTTATTCTTCTCCAAGGACTATTCTCTTGCCTTTGTTCTCTTGAGAATGTCTACCATTAAATTACTTTTCACAAGAATTTTGAAGTACAAGTAGTAAGAAAAGGAGTACTGCTTCCTGTAATTGCATTCTCTGGCTTTTCACTGCCTAGTGCATAGTAACTTTTCTGGTATTTGAGAGTACTTGATCCCGAAGTTGTACTGGGTGCTGGAAGTGTTGCAGTCTGTCTGAGATATTCTGGCTTGGGTCCAGTGATAGTACTATTACTTTTTCTCCTCCCAGCTAAAGGGAAGATCAAGGAGAGCATGGCTATAAGGTCTTTCTCGGTTTCAGATCTAAAAGTAAACTAAATACATACATGTAACGTGTTAGGTCTTTGCCCTTTGCATTGTTGCAAAAGATATTTTTTTTGGTGGGTTTATTGTAGAAGGATTGCTTAACTAAGTTCAGGGAAAGCAATAACTTCTTGTTTTGGCTAGCAGTACCTGACTGTAGAAGTGATATATGATAAAATGTCATGGAACTATTTCATGGAACTTAGGTGGGGAAATGTGTGGGAATGTTGCGAGTCACACAGCCTGTGTCCTGCACATTAATTGTTTGGGCCGTGGCAGCAGTACGCATATGCTTACCATCCTTTTGAAATCTTAACAGATGGGTTCTTTCTGTCTCTCCTACTTGACCCATTAAATATTTGAACATAGATACTCCTGTCAGTTTATCTTGGGGGAGCTTTGCTGTAATTTCTGAGAGCTGGTCAGAGATTTTATTACTAAAGAGGCTTTTCATGAAGATTTATACAAAACATAGTCATCCTTGGGGAGCTTTCAGGAAAGAATGGGTCCTCAGTGGATGACTGCCTGGGCTCCCTATAGGTGGCTGAAGATAACTGTGCTTCAGGATCTGGAGCTTGATGGTGGTTTCACAATGTGGGTGGTATCTGGATACTGCCAGGGTTGAGAGCTGCTTTGTCCTGATGCTGTTTCAGAAAGCCCTGGGAGCCTCTGTGTTAGCCAGAGTGCTCAGAGCTCCAGGCTGCAAGGCTCCCTCCTGCAAAGTAAGCCATTTTACAGTCCTGCAAGCCCTGGGGATCTGCCAAGTTCCTGCCCACAGAGCTTAAGTCTAGCAGCTTCCAAATGACACCCAGAGTCTCTGGTTCCAAGGCAGAAAACTTGGTTTTGGACTAGCAAACCTGCACTTTGGCCTTTTCTGTTCTCAAGTTTTAATCCGGTTACAGTGACACGCCTTGGATGAGTTTGGAGTGCATTTTGTAGGCCATAAACTGAGGCATAGGTAGACTATCATTTTGCAAAGTTTGCACAAGTCATCTCTGGTAAAATACAGATCTGGACCCAGGTACCAAGTCCAAAGTTAACACCCTGACCTCTCTATCATTCTACATCAGATCCCTGTTTTACAGGACATGAACTTTCAAGAGCAGTGGTAAATGAAATGACAGATACTTTGTATATCTACAGATAAAACTGTACCACTTTTAAAAGTCATTAAAATGAAAATCTGGTTAAAAAACAACAGGGTTCAGTTTCAAAGTGTGTATGTGAAAACTGCACATACTACTCAATAGATTTGCTGCTTGTGTTAACTCAGTGTCAGATCTGCTGACTTTCATATTGAAAATGGTATTGTACTGCTTAGCCTTGCAAAGCTAACAAACTTGACAGTAAATGGATTCTGTTCTTCCTTATGCTGGATACTTTACGTTACGTTCAGATAAGATACATGTTAATAGAATGTTCATCTATAATCATACCTGTAACCCTCAGCAAAAATAAATTTTGAAGAAGTGGAATTTTTTTTTTTAAGCTTCCATTCATTAAATTGTTGCCTTTTTTGCATACATCTTCACTTGAAACAGAATTCAAACCTTTCTTGTCTTGGGGTGTTGTATTTCTTCATTTATTTTGTAAGAAGGAAATTCTGAATATGGTTTTAGTGGAGCATATGGTGAACACTACGCTAATATAAGAGAAAATAGAGTGTCCTGGGTATTTCTGGTAGCTCAGGAGGTAGTTAAATGTGCTCCTGCCTGTCTAAGTCTAATTGGTAGCTATGTTTTTAAACTTTGGCACTGACAGACAAATGGAAGTAACAGTGGAATATGTTATGCAGGTAACAAATATACTTTCAGAAATGTTGAATACTGACTGATCTGACTGGGTTCTGCAAATAAGGGCTGCCAGTGTCTCACGTGAAACTCTCCTTGCTTTTGCAGCTGGTATACCTCGCTCAGTGTTAAAAGATTGGCGCAAAGTAAAGAAGCTGAAGCAAACAGGAGAGTCCTTTTTGCAGGATGATTCTTGCTCTGAAATAGGACCAAATTTGCAAAAGTGCAGAGAATGTAGGTTAATAAGAAGTAAGAAAGGAGAAGAACCATCTCACTCACCAGTATTTTGTAGATTTTACTACTTTCGGCGGTAAGTACTGCTATTTTCCTGATAATGTGGTGTTTTAACTGTTAAAAATAATACTGGCAAAGGACTTGCATGCTTGAAAGCTCGTCTGATTTTTCTGGCTCAGTCAGTCTGTCTGATAAAAGACACTGTCTAATTTAACAATATTTACATCTGTATTTCTTTTTTTGTGGATTGACTTCATTGCAATTTAAAGCTTTATAGCAAAGACATCAGAACATCTGCCCAGTGTACCTTAGGCAAGCAGAAAATACAGCACATCATCATTACACAGGTGTCTGACATTTGAAGTGGGATTTTCAAAAGGCATGCTTCAGTTATTCTGGACAAGTTGTACAACCACTGAGTTGCACTTATCTGTAGTTGTTCTGATGCCAGTATATGGTGGGAGTGCTGCTCAGGGTTTTCTGGAAGTTTTCTGAGGACAGAGGAGTTGTGACCTCCTTTTTTCAGCATTAATGGCTAATCAAGGAAAACTCGCAAGTCAGGAAGAAAATTTCCCAGGATGCAGCATCACGTACATGGTGCACACAGCACAGCTATCAAGACAGAACAAAACAGCTTTAATTTGCACGTGGGCTGTGTTATCACTATATATCCATCTCATTTTGGACAGGCAGTTGTTCCCAAGACTGGGGTTAATATTTTATAGTGAAGCTTTAGTTACAAGACTTGGTACGGTAGTCCAGGAATCATTTCAAGGTTGGACTTGGAATACCTTCTGTGTAAGAATATTTGCTTCCTAATGTGGCAATATTGGAGTTTTGGGGTTTTCAACCCTGTGTAAAGGAGAGAACATGAGTGATGAAAGTTTTACCAGTATTTTAAAACACAGAATTTAAAAATTTGAATGTTTTGAATCTATTGTGGTAAATTTTATACCAGTTTAATTATTTCCATTGTATTTAGACAACAGAACTTGAATTATAAACAAAAATTGCACAGCAGTTGGAAGTTGTACCAGAAAAATTCTCATTTCTTGTTCATTAAATATATAAGTATCATTTTTTTGTACTTAGTTCCGAATTCAGGACTATTTTACTGTCATGGCTGTAAAATTCCTTGACTATTATCATAATCGCGTATGAATAATGAAGTATCCTGTATTATGCAAGATGGAATAATTGCCAATGCTTAAAAATAGGCTAAATATAGCCAGGGTTAGTGGAATGGTACCAGGTAGGATAAAGGAAAGCCTTCAGTTATTTTAAAGATCAGGAACCAGTGGATGCAAAAAGCATTATCTTGTATTAGTGATTTGTTCTGCTTAGGAAGACTTAAAAGTGTTGAACTCCTGTTTTCTGAGCATGAGAGCAGTAAGACAAAAGAGCTATTAAATATGAGTCAAGACAGAGTGATTGCTGTCACAGACACTCCAAAAATTAAAGGTGGGGAATAGGTAGAACCAAAATTTGGCAAAAAAAAGAAGAGAGAGAGAGAAATAGATAATTTTCCTGTCTGCAATTTTAAAGCAGTAGTAAATGTTACAGAGAGAGAGAATTATAAGCAAACTGAATGCAAGATGTGCCTAGGAAGTTAGTTCTACTTTTCATGCTTCCTTACTCTTAATTTTAAAACCATTTTTGGCAATAGGATTTATTTTTAAATTAAAAAATACGGCAGGATGCTAAAAAGGTAAACTTAGTTGTTGTAAGACATAAGCAGTAAGGTAAATTAGCAAGTAAACTGTAAGTCACAGAATGTAATGATACATGCAGTTGAACTACTTGTTTTCATTTTTAGGTTATCTTTCAGTAAGAATGGAGTGGTTAGGATAGATGGTTTCTCCACTCCTGATCAATATGATGATGAAGCACTGAGTTTATGGACGCATGAAAACTATGAAGATGATGAACTGGACCTAGAAACTTCTAAATACATTCTAGATATCATAGGTGATAAATTCTGTCAGTTAGTAACATCTGAGAAAACAGCCATGTCCTGGGTGAAAAAAGATGGTAAGTCAGTCTCAAGTGCTCTTAAATGTTCTGCAGTTCTACTCAGCGGTTTGCATTCATCGTGACCTACTCCTTCCTTTTGAGTAGTTCACTTCACTGGACTGTCAACATGGGATTTTCCTAGGCTATTTTGTAAGAGAGTATATTGGTGAGGGGCAGGGATCATCCTCAGTGGGCCAGCCTATTTCCCCCTCCCTGTGCTGATGGCTATGCTGATCGAGGACTGGGGCCAGGCTGCTGTTGATTTGGAGCAGCCTTGGTTCCCAGCCTGGCCTCCAGCTCTCCAGCCAGAGCAGCGAACTCAAAGCCAAGGCCCACAGCGAGCCAGGTACTGACTGCTGCCAACAGACAATGTGTTTCTGACGTGTCTCCTTCCCAAAACAAAGGAGAATAATGTGACAGCATGGGTCCCACAAAACATGTGCTAACACTGTCACCTCCTCCTCACCAAAGCCACAGTTAGTCTGTCCTTCTGGACCATAGCAGATGGGCACAGGTTGGAAACAGGCTGATGACTCCACTAATTCCAAGCAATAGGAAGAGGAGGTGGGGCAGAAAAGCAGAAGTACTAGCTAGGTCTTCAGGACAGACACTCTTTCTGCTCTTGCTGACCTTTAACTGTCCAAACTCCCTAGGCTGGCTGCCCTTGAGATTAAACATGTCCCATAGGCAGTCAGGTGAAAAACCCAGCTTTCCTCATTGCATGGGGTAAAAGTATATGTTAGAGAATTTTGTCATACTTGCAGCCCACTCATGTTAAGCAGGAATATTCTTTCTGTATTACTTTAGTCTGTGCTTTTTGAGTGCTTCAATTTCTTTATAGTGTATTGATAGTAGATTTGATGGAGATGTTGTGTAATGCAACTAAGGGGGTAGATGTTGATGGTCTGTTTATGAAGGATCACTTTCCTCCCTCAGCACCCATTTGCATCTGAGGGGAAAATAAATGTTTTGTCTATAAAGACTATTCATACTGTGCTTTGCAGTTAAATTTCAGTCGTTTTATTCTGCTTATTTTGTATTTCAGCCAAAATTGCATGGAAGAGAGCAGTGAGAGGAGTCCGTGAGATGTGCGATGCATGTGAAGCCACATTATTTAACATTCATTGGGTCTGCCAGAAATGTGGATTTGTGGTCTGCCTAGATTGTTACAAGGCAAAGGAAAGAAAAAGTTCTAGAGGTCAGTTCTTTATGAACTAGAGTATTGTATAGGCTGTTTATTCTCATTTGTTGTAGAGCTGCCGAGCTACCAGTATAACTTCCTTTCTGTTAAGTGTTAAATTACTGCTTGTGTGTTTTGGTTCTCTTCGCCTCCTTTTTTGCGGGTCAGCGTAGAATCAGTCATTCAGAAAGCAACTGCTGTGGGGGCTATTTCAGGTCTTTGTCTGCTTTTCAGCCTTTTTGTGTGGATTGTCTTGGATTGCTTGTGCCTTGCCCCTCAAGGTTAAATTGTGTTCTTTGGCTATGTGTCTGGCTCTCCATTACACCTCCCTGCTTTATGGTAACTCACTGCTGTTAAGACTTGCCCTGATTTGAATGCTTTTTTTGAGTCCTCCCTTCAGAAGTACATGGTTTGTCATATTGGTTTAACAGCCTGCTTTTTATTATAAAAAGAGAAAGAAAAATACTTCACATAGTATTTAAAATGAGTGTCAGTGGAGGCTTCGTGGTCCAGCAGCCTACACACATACTCTGCTTATCCTGTGCTTAAATGGAAATGTCTAGTTTAGACTGTAGTGAAGTATAACAAGGTTAACTTGCAAACCTATGACTTCTGAGTGACCAAGCCTTTTGTAATTGAAAGGAGGAATGGCTTGGAATCTTCATCTGGTCATTCAGCCCTTGACTGTGACATTGGTGCTCAGACTGCTTGTTGGAAAGGACTGCTTTCCCCTGTGTGGCAGGCATTGTGCCCTGGCATAGTCCTGCAGTCAAACACTGCGCCAGGAACCAATTCAAGTATAATGCTGCTTTGAAAAGCATTTCCATGTTTGTCATAGCAGCATAATGTCACAGATGTGAAATGTTAGTAAAATAAAGTTTAACATTTAGATGGCAGATCTTTGATAAATAAACTCATCCATTTTGTCCTTGGCTGGCAGTGAGAGGCTTCCTACAGTGCAGTTATAGGATGTTCCCAGAGACTTCCATCAAAGCCTGAAGCTTCTAGGGAGCTAATGTTGGTGTTTTCCAAGAACAGTTGTTAATGCTGTAAGGCTGAAGGCTGTTTCAGCAACTCTTAACTGGCTTAAGTCTGTGAGTGTGTGTATGTGTGCATCCATCTGACATGGCTTGGGATATACGCCGAACATTATTTACCTTAGTGGGAATATGCAGTCAGAGGCTTTTTATAGCGTGCGTGTTAACCAGCCAGGAAAATTTTAGTAAAATGTCTTAAAAGCTTAAAAAAGCAGTATGCAGAAGCAGGCTTCTTTTCGATTTTCTAACAGGGAAGACTTTCTGCTTACTGTTCATCACATTACATGCAAAAGCAGAAGTATGATAGCTTCCCTCTCTGCGGCTTTATTTCTAATGATGCTGTAGCATTCATGTGAACTATCTCTCTCTTTTGGCAGTCTCTTACAAATTTCAGAACCACCCACCCATCTCTATATAATAGCACCTTACATTACACCATTTTTCCTGGAACCCATGGTTGTTTTTACAGTTGCTAAATGTAACAGAGGATACACTGGTTTTTCCCGGCTTCAGCAGGAATGTTAGAGGTTTGAATATTTTGTATTCAGATACTTATCAATGATTTCTCTCATTACTACATGGATGAATGAATATGCATTCATTGTTATCTTCAGACAGTTCATGGCACCATCAAGTAGAATGCCATGTTATGGCGCTTCAGTGGTAATATATGTTAAGTAGGTATATGCTGGTTTGGTTTTTTATTCAATTTATGTTTGTGACCAGTCATATGTTTCAATGTTTTAAGAGTTTCAAAACCTACAGAATAGCTAACAAATCTAATACATACCTGAAAAGTAACATTTGGTACGTTGTGCATCTGTTGCAGTGGAAGAAAATAATGCTTTAAATGTGTTAAATGCTTCTTGTAGTGTACTTCTTAGTTTACATTGCTACAGCTGAGCTAACTAATAAAAAGGTTTGAAGAGTCTCTTAAAAAACTAGCAATTCAATAGATAGGGGGCAAGACTGGGGATTGAGAGAGAAATTGTATTTCTGTTTCTGCCCCAAAATCACATTCCTGATTGGTGACCAGTGGCTTGGCCAGACATTTTTTTCTGTCATTCTTCCTCTGTCTTATCTTTACACTCCATATTTTTCTGCTAGGGCCATCTTCCTGAAACTTCATAGGAAGCCTTCTCTCTCCTGCCAGTTAGGCCCTCTCTGCTGCCACAAACAATTTTTAACCAGTACATAGAGACTTGTGCTTTCCTAGTTGCTTTAATCTGTCATGAATCTATGATGCAAATTCTGTCTCCTTTGTGCCACCATTAACACTGGTGCAGCTGCATGGTAGATTAAGAGAATTGATTCCGTTTAAAAGTTCATCTTTCTTTGCTTCTTTGGCCCTCTGGTTGAAGACATCCACTTTCAGTTGGAGCATGGATTGTGTCAAATTAAATGAACTATACAATAGCAGCCTAATTGAGTCTCTTTCCTGTATTAGAATTCATCAAGGGTCTCTCACTGTCTCAGTAGCAACTGTAAAGGACTTCAGCTTATGCTAAATTGGCAATGCATTAAATGTAATGAATATCCTTTGAAGCTGAGGTTATTCACAAGGATCTGTGCTACAAATGCGGCTATTTCAGATTTCAGTATTGTTAAAACTCTCTATTCTTGTTGTGAAAAGTAGCTGTTGTATACAAATCTTTGTTATGCAAGGTATAAGGACAGAAGATTTACAGTATGTATAGAAAACTGTTTCTAACTAAAAACTGAAAAATGTTAGTGCTGTCTTGTGTAACACTAAAGTAAAACAACTGGCAATGCTATTTTGCAGATAAGGAGTTATATGCCTGGATGAAGTGTGTGAAGGGACAGCCTCATGATCACAAACACCTGATGCCAACACAGATTATTCCAGGCTCTGGTAAGACCACCTGCAAACAAGCAGGATGTGTTTTTTTTCCAGGCCTTTTCTGTTAAGAAAGGCCAGAGTTGTTTCTTGAAACTTCCCATTTTCCATTTAAAAACCTGCAGATTTTGTCAAATCATTGCAGGAAGGCAGGTGACTCTGAGCAGTTACCAGCAAGGGGCACTGATTGTGAAGGGAGAAAGAGGAGTGTGCTGACATGTACTTGAAGGGATTTTGGAAATAGGCAGTGAAGAAATTCAGGGTGTTTGTTGGGACTGTTTTGTACCTTTTCAGAGCAGAAGAAAACACCAAGAATGTACTTAATAAATCGGACCTTGGCTGTTAAATGAAAATCTTAAAATAGTATTGCCAAGGAGCATTATGTGACAACAGATTTTTGGGGATCTGCTTTTCACTGTTTTCTGTCCTGCTCACCCACCCACCAAAAAAGAAAGATTCATGTGTGGCTTTTGTTGGACATCTGATAGAACATCTTAAAACAAAATGCAGTGAAGCAGCTTATGATGAGAAACTAAGAAACAAAACAAACCAAACAAAAAAAAAAGAAACTAAATGCAGCTAAATTCAGATTTTTTCTTACAGCCAAATCAGTTTTATGAGGAGCTGCAGGTAGGTGTAGTTGTTGTTAGTGCAGCTTCACTTGTGATCTCTGGCAACACTGATGCAGAGAATAGAAAATTCAAATGTGCCCTTAAACTTGTTAAGTAAATTCCCAAGCTATTTTAAGCTGGAAATACAGACGCAGTTGGTTTTTTTTAATGGATTTCTGCATTTTAGTTCAGGAAGAAATGAAGGTTGGTTAGATTCCATAATAAATTCAAATTGTGACATTCCCCAGAACAGGTTCCAGACTGAAACTGTTTTAAATTGTGAAGTGAACCACTTACCTGGAAACAGCACAGGGAAGACTGCCTGCGTAACCTCAGTTTTCTTCTTCTGTGCATACCCATTACCAAACAGCCTTAAATTGCATAATCACATACTAATTTCTTTGTCAAGACGTGGTTCACTTCAGTCTGTAGTTTGACAGTTTCATTAAATGAAGCAATGATGCACCCATTGAACAATGAGGAGTAAATAATGAATGACTGACTTGTTTGGTGTGCACCATGCAATAGGAATGCAGAGTGAAGGTTAGATTATTCAGAAGAGTAGTGTGCAATTATTTAATGAAAGACTTTGTCTCTTTCTGCACAAACTTTAAGGTAAATTGGACAGCCATTTTATAATATTTTTGAGTGTTAAATTTAGCAATTCTGAAAGTTTGTATTTTAAAAAGGTTTAGAGATGGCATTTTGGCATCATGGTGTGCGTGCTGTAAAGAGAGTGACAAAATGACTGAGAGCTGCTGATGGTTTTCTTCTTGTCTTCTAGTTTTGACAGATCTTTTGGATGCTATGCACAATATTAGAGAAAAATTTGAAATCAAATCCCATTGTCAGTGTACCAGCAAGCAGAGCACACAAGCTGGCAAGCTTCCTGCGATGAATGGTGTGTCTCAGGTGAGCCTAAAATACGTGTATACATTGCAATTTATTCAGGTGTTCTGATTCTTGTAGATTTTGGGGTTTGAGTGATAGAAATTGTATTTTAATTTGCATATATGATGGTTAAATGCTAGCACCTTGTCTTTGAAATATGTTAAGGGAAAGTTACATATTTAAAAATAAATTTGTTCCTTGCAGGTTTTGCAGAATGTCCTTAACCACAGTAATAAAATTTCTCTGTGCATGCCTGAGTCTCAACAGCAGAATACTCCTCAAAAGTCCGAGACAAATGGGAATACAAGTCCAAGGAGTGATGTAAGCACAGACAGCAAGTTAACACCACCTGAATCGCAGTCACCACTGCATTGGTTAGCTGATCTTGCAGAGCAGAAAGCCAGAGAAGAAAAGAAAGGTAGATGTTTGAAACTGTCATGTCATATATCCATGACTTTAGGGGCACCAGTGACAGATAATTGAATTAGGAAAAATTCACAGTTTTCTGTTCAACAAAAGAAGAGATGATGTTCTTTTCCCCCTTAATTTTAATATTGAAACTGCAATGCCTTCTCCTGGTGGCATCTGTTACCAGAAGAGCCACTAGTGGAATGCATGTGTAATGTGGCAGTATTTCCAGCTACAGCATCTCTCATTTGTGACAGATAGTCACTCAGCTGCATGTCTGAAATGCTGAGGGTGGCCTTTTCAGGGTCACACTGTTTTACTGTATTTTGAAGGATCTAGTTCATCCTCTGGTATGTTTTCAGGTGAATGAAGTGCTAGTGCTACAGTATATTACCACCACCACTACAATATACAGGATACCGGTGGTGTTCCTGTGCCTGCATGGTGATACAATAGTGTAAGCTTCAAATGATAATTTTTGTTTTAGAGAACAAAGAATGTCCTTCTGGAAAACATTCAAAGGAAGAGAAAGACCAGGATAATTTGGAGTCCCAAAACTGTAAAAGCTCTCCTCCTGCATCCCAGAACAATGAGCAGGGCTCAACGTTACGGGATTTATTAACTACAACAGCAGGCAAACTGCGTCTAGGTTCTACAGATGCTGGTATTGCTTTTGCTCCAGTTTACTCTACAGGAACAGCAGTAAGTGTTGACAAGATGCATGGTTTTTATACCAGGATTTGCAAGTCTCTATCATTTATTTTGGTACTTTGTAGTTAAAATAGCCTGATAG
Organism: Coracopsis vasa; assembly: GCA_026283785.1. Taxonomy (NCBI): domain Eukaryota; kingdom Metazoa; phylum Chordata; class Aves; order Psittaciformes; family Psittacidae; genus Coracopsis; species Coracopsis vasa. The sequence goes on from JANHGB010038348.1 coordinate 19,792, forward strand.
CTGTATTGCTTTAAAAGCTCATTTATAATTAAAATGTCGTGTGTGTGTGCACACACACTTGTATTAATATTTATATTTTTTATATATAGTGATAATGGATTCATACAATGTCCATGAAGTTAGGAAGATTCCTGTATATTGAGCTTTGTAATAACTGTATATTTCTAACCTTTTCTGTGTAAGAATGCATGCAGTTTTCTACAAAGGAAGTAAATAACTGCAGGCTTCTAGTTGGTAATGAAATGTTGTCATTCTACTGCCAAAGGGATTGCATTAACTTTGTTTTTACATTGTTTAATCATACATTTGTTTGCTATGATAGAGTGGCAAGAGTGGAAGGACTATGCCAAACATTCTTGATGACATAATTGCTTCAGTAGTAGAAAACAAGATTCCACCAAATAGAGCACCAAAGATAAATGTAAAATCTGAAATAAAAGATGAGCCAAAGGATGATAAAAAATGTATTCAGGATGACTGCAGTAAACGGTACAGTGACATTCAGTATTCGTGGATCTGTGATAAGCATGTTTTGTGGCTCAGAGACCATAAGAACAGCAACAACTGGAAGCTCTTCAAAGAGTGCTGGAAACAAGCAAGGGTAGGTATTGAGTCATTTGATCTATAAAGTGACCTCTGTATAAACTCTGGGAGAGCTGTGTTTAAAGGACAAATTTGCCTAACTCCATGTTTGAAAATGTATTGTTAGCATTGGGCAAAGGCTTGTCAGATGTAGCCTATATATGGACCTTGTGTAGTTTAAACTTCAGTTAACTGCTAATAATGAATGAGAAATTACTGTTACGGAGATTGAAAATGCAAAAATATGTGTGTATGACATCATGGGTATGGTTGCTTTTGGGGGAAGTGTTAACAGCTCAGCAGGACCAAGGTCTTCAGTATGTGTTTCAGCTGTATTTGTATTCCAGGTTAGTTGAAGGATAAGTGTTGATTTTTAAATTTTATTTAATTTTTACAGCCTGTTCTAGTGTCCGGTATGCATAAGAAAATGAACTTCAGCCTGTGGAAAGCTGAGTCCATTAGTCTAGATTTTGGAAACCAGCAAGCTGATATCTTGAATTGCAAAGACAGTATTATTTCAAACACCAACGTCAAGGAGTTCTGGGATGGTTTTGAAGATGTTTCAAGTACGTTACTTTAAATGTATTATTCCATTGGTTCTGAGCACAGTGTTAGAAACAGTTAAAAACATTCTTTGTGGATCTGAAGGCTTTGAAAAAACTTTTTAAAAGTTTTAAAGAAGATTTGAAGAGAAAGATCTAGGTAATCTGCTTCCAGAGAACGTGATGGAAACTTTGGTTTTGTTCCCTTGCAGAAGTGGAAGATGGATTAATATACTAGTTAGGTCTGACTAAAATGTCATTGTTCCTTGAGTAGTTGAGTTTGTTTTGTATCATTCTCAAGTCTCAAAGTTAATGATCTCACATTTTATGAAGAACTTCATAGACAGGTTCAGAATTCTGTTACACATTTTAAAGTGAAACACCTACAAGTGTGTTAGTTTCGAGTAATTTCTTTGTTACTTGCAGAACGGCAGAAAATAAAAAATGGGGAGACAGCTCTACTAAAACTGAAAGATTGGCCTTCTGGTGAAGATTTCAAGGCTATGATGCCAGCAAGGTATTTGACTTTAATATTAGATACTCTTAAATCAATCTCCATGTTGGTTTATTTTCTCTCTATGTAATGACACAAATTCAATTACTTTCTTCTTTCTTTTCTCCTCCAGATATGAGGACTTACTAAAAAGTTTACCCTTGCCTGAATATTGTAGTCCAGAAGGAAAACTAAACTTGGCTTCTCATCTGCCAGGATTTTTTGTCCGTCCAGATTTGGGACCCAGACTATGCAGTGCATATGGTGAGTATGCCCTAGAATTGTAGCAGTTACCTCTTCCCTGAAAAGTGTAGAATATCATATGTTACTATGCTTGATAGAAAGCTGAGCTTACTTGGAGATAGTAATTCACTGCCTGTAGGAGAAATACTTGAGTGACTTGCATATTAACCGTACAACAACTGTGCAACATCAGGCATGAGAGGTTTATTTGTTTCTACATTTCTTTCTATCTTTTCTTGTGCTGTTATTGTCTTCTGAAGCATATGAATTGTTAGCTACTTTTACACAAGACAGATCCTCTCTTTAATAATGCTGTATGGCAAAATACCTCCTGAAGTGCTACTGTACTCATAATTCTGGTCATACATAAATCTCAGTGTATTTTTCATAATTTGCATTTGTATTGTGTGCCATACACTCAGAAACCTATTTAGAAAAGATTGTTTCTCTCAGACCTTTTCCATCTGCTCTTTCTTTTCCAAACACATTTGTTCAGTTCTGTTTCACAAATTGTTGCAATAGGACAATAAATCAGTTGTAACTTGTGATGTGGTGGCTTTGATTTAAAAAGTTCTTCAGGTGTCCTTTAAATATATTAACAAGAGTGATCAAGGCATGGGTCTGAAGAACTGATTCATTGGCAGCGCTTTCATGTAATACTGCTGCAAGACTTAAGGTTCTGAAATGTCCTTTTGACTTAAGCATGTATGTTTTCACCTCCTAGAACTGAAACTAATCTCCCTCTTTGCTTGGGGATTTCTTCTGATTAGGAACTCTGATTGCAGCCAGGCATAAAAGTGACAAATTTTAATTGATTCGATAACCGTGTGTATTCACTGTACTTATATTCTGCTCCGAACAACTTGAAAGGCTGGGAAGGAGCATAGTCATCAGGGAATGTCATTGACTGTTCTGCTGAAATGTGCTTTGTTCTGACACAACTGCTACGTAGGGACAGTTAACCTGGGCTGAGAGATATCTCAAGGTCTGCTAAAAATAGCAAATGAAACAGAAGCATGTTCGTATATTTCAGTATTTTCACATTAAATCCTGCCTGTACATAAGATGCTTTTCTGTGATGTTTAGTGTACTTTCGGAAATCTTTTCTCAGTTGCTGTTGCATATTTCTATTTGAAGGTGAATATACAATATAACAAATCTTAATTTTACCCTGTTGCATAGGTGTGGCTGCTACTAAAGACCATGATATAGGAACCACAAATCTGCATATTGAAGTTTCTGATGTCGTGAACATCCTTGTTTATGTTGGCATAGCAAAAGGAAATGGAGTACTTTCCAAATCAGGTAAACACACACTTTGTAAGAGATGCAGGTGAACTGAATGATCTGCCACTTTTAAAATTGATGCTGTTCTTCTGAAGTAGATGAAAGATGTGTCCATAAGTACTTGCTTAAACCTGGAAGTTCCTTTCTTTCAAGAATTTGCACACACATTAATTCTTCATAAAATACACTGCAGTTCATGAATTATGATATGGCATTTCAAACTCCTTTCACTTTTTTTTTGCCATTACTTATAATTGATGTACCATTCCTGTGCTAGTACTGGCAGAGCTAATGAAAGTGCAAGGTGATTTTCTCTGGAAGCTGTGGTAGTTCTAACAGTTACGTCAGGATGATGTATTTGCCAGAGCTTGTGTTTATTCTGCTCCCTCTGGATGCACTGTGTTTGTTCTATTGGATTTGGACTGTAATGTAATTTTTCAGCACCAGAGAGCTGAAATTGGTATATGTTGCTTGTCTGTGTAAGGTTTATTGCTTATGTGAAACAGTCTTTAAATCACTGAAAGAGTTTTGTTTCTCTCCCCTTACTCTTTCATCCTCTTATTCCATAATCAGCAAACGTAGATTTTGGGTGTGACTAATACAGCTGCAGTAAGGTTTGCTGTCTTTAATTTGCTTTGTTTTCAATTGTGTGTGCACTGAGTTAATTGCAGCCAAACTTGAGCATACTGGGAGAGCTCTAGCTTCTTGACTAGCTGCTGCAGAGCAGCACGTAAAACACTGCTTTTGCTGACTATAGGAAAATGCCTTTTTCATCTATAATTTTTTGGTGCCAGCCCTGCTTGTTTATTTCAGGTAGGGAAAATGTGTTTATCAAATTCAAAAGATGTAAAAAAGTTACCTTAAAAATATTTTTTTAAAACTTTCTGGCATTCATGTTCTGTACGAACACCAAACAGAAAGGTAACCTGGGGGCTTCTGTTGTATTCAGCAAACTTTGATCTGCTCAATCTCATGTAAGAAATTTGAAAAGAAGGTGTTCAGCTTAAGTTTTTGCTGTCTCACTTAAACAAACCAAAACATTTTTGTTGAATCTTAGGAGTTTTGAAGAAGTTGGAAGAGGAAGATTTGGATGACCTTTTAAGGAAGCGGTTGAAAGATTCAAGTGAATTACCTGGTGCTTTATGGCACATTTATGCTGGCAAAGATGCTGACAAGATAAGGGAGTTCCTGCAAAAGGTGAGATTCATAATATGTATTTTCTAAGTATAATCCAAGTAACTGGTAAATCAAAGAGGGCTGGCAAAAACTACAAACCCCTGTGCTTAGGGAAAGGAGGAAAGGAAGCAAAATGCTTTCTAGCACTTAAGTTATGATTTACCTGCCACATCATCAATAAATAAATGGTATAACATGGGACATATTCGCTTCTCAAGAGTAACACGTAGCCTGCAAACTCTGGAGGCTCAGGAGATCAAAGAACATGCCTTGGCTCTTAGCAAAGATGGAAATGGTGGGGGGTAATGCACCCAAGGACAGCAGACTTGTTCAAGAGTAGCTACAGTGCAGATCTTCCTTTGGCAGCCTTCCTTAGAAGCACAGCAGAACCTTTCAGGTCATTACCATGTAGGATGAATATCCATTGATGGCATTAAATTTAGAGATACCATCATAGAAGCTGTTTTCTGTGCCCTGTCTTCAGCATACTTTCATGTTCTAGAAGGCAGTCCTGATGGACAAGGGAAATACCAAAATATCACTGAAGTGGTCGCACAAGGAAAACAAGTCTTCACTGTCTTCTGCTGTGGGAAAAAAAAATCAGATGCATTTTAATGGGCTAGACCAAAGGGGTCCATAAACAAGCCAGAGGCCAAAGGTCTCTACTGTGAGCAGGAAGAGCCCAAGAAATTTAGCACTAAAAATTCTCTTGGACAATGAGGCACTGTTTCAGTCCCAGGGCAGCTGTCCTCTGGTGACTCAAACATTTGCTCTTTGGCAAGCTGAACTTGTGGGGAAAATTGAGCATTAGTAAATAAAATAAAGCTAATTCCAGGAGATGATGAATTACACAGCGAGGCTTTTCTGTTCATTCACAAAGTGCATGCTCATAAAGTAGATGGTGGCTCTTCTTTTTTTTTTTTTTTCCTTTGGAAAAGAGAGTTGTGAACAAAATCACAAATGCAAAGGAATAGGTGGACAGATGGGTATTATCCGGAGTTTCTTCTTTCAGAGCAATTAAGGGATACTGTGGAACTCTTTGAGAGCAGCAGGTTCAAAGCCAAAGCACTTAAGATGCTATGTAATACAAAGATTGTTACTTGCTGCCACTGCCTTGTATTTGTGGTGTGGTGTTTTTGAAATAGTGAATTGGAGATTAGTTGATGACTAGACCTTTGGACCACTTCACCTGCTGATAAGAGAAAACCTCAGTATCTTATTAGTACAGAAGAAAGGTGATTACACAAGAATAGTTTCAAGCTCTGCATCATATTAAGTATATTTAATATAAATATGAATAAAAGTATAAGATAATTGGCCCCCGAGTCATGACAGGTGGATTAGTGATGTGTTTTTTATCTTTAGTCACTATGACTGGCAATTAGCAATAGATTAAGGGTAATATTTGTTCCTCTGTGGTTAACTTGATGACAAATGGTTGTTGCAGTTAAGTCTACTGCTGTCAGCAAGTATTTTTTTTTTTTTTATGTCCATTATTTTTTATGGATTCCTTGATGGGATGGTAGGAAAATAGCTTCTTGTCACAGAGTGGTTGAGATTGGAAGGGGACCACTTGAAGTCCTTTAGTCCGGCGCCTTTCTCAAGCAGAGTTGCCCAGCACCATATGACCCTTAGTTCTATCTGCTGGGGTTTTTTTTCCTGAGCTGGTGGTGTGTGTCGATGTCAAAACTGAAGGTTGTGGGCTTGAGCAGTTGGCAGCATAGGAACTCTATTTTCTTTATGAAAGAAGTCACACAAAGCATGTTGCTTATTAATAGATTGTTGTGCCGAGTTCTTCAAAGTTCTACACTTTGAAATGGGAGTCCTGTAGATGTCTTCAGCTCAGTGGGACTTCCCAGTTCCTTTTGAGGTTCCTTTGAATCCCTAACTAAAGTCTCATTTGAGTATTGGGAACACAGTAGTGTTGCTTCGTTAAGTTAGGTATCCTTACAACTCATCAGCATCAGCAAGAAGTTCAGCTTCTTTTGAAAGTGACTTGGGATCTTTTCTCTGCTTACAGATAGCAAAAGAGCAAGGCCTAGACCTTTTACCAGAGCATGATCCAATACGTGATCAGAGTTGGTATGTGAACAAAAAACTTCGCCAAAGACTTCTTGAAGAGTACGGAGTGAAAACTTGCACGGTTATTCAGTTTCTTGGTGATGCTATTATTCTACCAGCAGGAGCACTGCATCAGGTAACGTACATTTGTTTAAAGACACAGGATTAAATAATCATAAATACAATAAAATAACGTTTTTCAAGGACATAACTACACCTGTACTGAAATTAGATTTTATTTTCTTACTGGTTAGTGTATAGGTATTTATACTAAGGTACATCTCCTTGCATAGATGACCAGCTAGTACTAACATAGAGCAACTTGAGCGCTTGAAATTATATTGTTCCTTTTTTCCTTTAAAATGAAAAAGGAGCACACTATTACTCACCCCTTCTTTCCTCATTTCAGTGGCAGATTTCTAAATAAACCGGTGTAGTTATGGCAAAGTCAGGTTAGTATTTTTTTTTAATTCTAAATTGAAAGTTAACCTAAACACAGGGGAAGCAGGGAGAGCAACCCAAGCAGATAAAAATACCTGGATGTCACATGTCATTGTTTCTGTCTTCATCCATAGGAGAATTGTAGAAACAGTTTGGGTGTAACAAGATGTTTCTGTAACAGGATTTGGAGGTTGTTTTCCCACTCCACATTAAGTTACTTTTTACACAAAAGGTACATCAATCACCAGGAGTCATCACTGACCCTTCAGCAGCTTTTGTCACCATCAGAAAGTGTGATACCACCTTTGCAGCAGCTGGGAGGGTTTAATTCTTAGTTATGTAAGAAGAAGTGCTGCCAGTAGGGCAGTTCTCAAGAAACACGTATGAATATGTGGCAAGCTTCACCCTCTCCTAGCTTGTAGGGTTTGTTTACTTTATTTTGTTTGGTGTTTGTTTTTTTTAAATCTATTTTTTACTTGTAGTCTGCAGACTGCTTGGTGAGAAGAGGAAGAAAATATGATCAGATATGATCTGGGGGCAGTTCTAGATTTACTTCTTCACTCCATGAACCTTTCCCTGTTTCAACAGGAAATAGAGCCTGCTTTCTTGCTGTCTTGCCAGCTGTCAAGCACCACTAATTAGGTAGCTGACTCTCAAGGAATGAAGAGCATTCCCACCCTGTAGCAGGAGTTGTAAACCATCTTGCTGTTAAAAGATTTATCACTGATCTCCACCTGGGTTCAAGGAAGGCCAGGGCTTTCTGAAGAAGATGCTGTTTGGTTTCTAATCTGCAGATAAGCTTCCATCCGCTGCCTTTTCTGGGCAGAGAGGAAGCAATGTCTTATCATGTCACCATGACCAGAGCAGTAGGGTTTTCTCTGGGAAAAAAATGACGGGGTTGTAGTAATGACAGGTGTTACGTCCCTCACTGTCTGCTGGCTATGTCAGTTGCTGGGGCACTGAAAGCAACAGATACCTTAAAAGACTAGACTTCTTTGTCATTGCAGTGAGTCTTTAGATGGTTTCACATGGTCATATGTTAACCCTGGGTGATCTGTTTGGAGTTGTTTTCTGGCAAAAGAAAGAAAAAAAAAAATCCAAAAACAAGCCAGGTGACCAGATCCTGGTTTGCTGTAGATTGCCTTTCCCTGTACCATGTCTCCAGGGCCTGACGTGGCTTCACAAAGAACGTCTGGCATTGATGTTTCTCTTGGCTGTCTTTAGGCTAAGTCAGTTAGGACACCCAGAGTCATGTGTTGCATCCTCCAGCAGCCTTACTCTGTTCTCTTGAAACACGGGAGATATCCCAGACACAAGAGTGAGAAAGGAGCCCACAGAAAATAACAAACATACTGGGAAATTCGTTTTGTGTAGCATGTGGCATATAAACATATAAAAAAGGTAAAACATGAAGTAGGAAGACTGTTCCAGGCTTCCCTGCAGTTCATAGGTTTAAGGACCAAAAATAAGACCACTCTTATCTTTATGTCTTTGGCTTTAAACTCCAGATTGCTTTTGAAGTGGTAATGCGCTAGCTTCTGGCACCAAGGGGATAATAACATGGTGGTTTTTAAACCTTAGTGGGTGAAGCTGAGAACCTTTTCATCTTCAGTAAGAAGTTCCTGTGAATCTGCCACGTAGGAGGAAATGAAAGCATCGTGTTCTTTCATGTACTTGTATAGTACTTTCTATATAGAGATGCATAAATACTGACCTTAAGGATCAGCACTAACACTTCATATATACAAAGCACATTTAAACACTTAAAAATAAGTCTGCACAAGAATGCATTCCAGGTTAAGTTTACATGTTAAGTGTTTCAGATTAACATGCATGTCATGAATATTTAATAATTAAAATTGGATGAGAGTTGATACTAAATTTGGTGGTAAATTAACATTTTTATTTTTACTTGCTCGTCGTTAATGTTGTGGAGCAGAGAAAATTAGGCTGAGGGATGGAATTAGGGAGTCCAGCAGCCTGTGGTCGCTGCATACTGGAGCTCAGACACTTCCATCCTGGAGCCAGTTAGGATTGTTGTCACGCTGCTGCTTCTGGCGTGCTGATCTAGAATTTTATTGCTCTCACATGGAGGAGATTGTGTGTGTTTCTTATATATGTATATATATATATACACACTATTCCCACCCCCCCAC
>JANHGB010038349.1:0-13979 GCA_026283785.1 Coracopsis vasa
AATCCCATCAGCCACCGTGCACCAAGCCTCTAACTTGTGCAAAGAGGTTTTTAAGACCAATAGATGCTTGGTTTAGGGCCTTGTTCTCACCTCCTATGGTGGTGGTACCTCCAGTTCATGTAAGCATCTATGGCACCTCAGTTCAGTCCCTCTGAACTATCAAATCCAAACCATGAAGGAAAAACCCCACGGTATATCAGACACCTACCAAAGGCATTTACCTCTCACCACTGTGCAGGAAGCCAGAATGAAGGCAGGCACCATGGCAGGTGACCTCAGCTTCCCTGCCTTGAACACAGACACAGCAGAGAGCTCCCAGGGCTCTCTCAGGGCTCATCATTAGTAGTCTGAACCTCATCCTTAATGAATGCACAGCTCTTGGCATAACATGGGCAAGGATGCCATCAGCGCAGGTCCTTTATGGAATCTGTGCTACCTGCTCGTGTCTGCCATTCCCATGCTGTGGAGCCATAGGTGGCAATTGAAGCAGCAGGAATTCTTCCTGGAGCCATGCACAGAGCCATGCTCAGGGAGGTAACACACAAAGGGAGCAGGAGCACTAAATGCCAGGGCACACTCAGGTCTTTCCTGGGTGGCCAGGACTCTGTCTGCTCCTTACTCACCCCTGTTGACACTGCCTGCAGCAGCACTGGAGGTGTGCCAGATGACTGTCATTTTCCTCCCCAAATTAGAGGGTGAGTGTGTTGGTACAAGCTCGGGGGTGACAGACAGTGTCTGGCCTCAGTGCCTCCTGCAGTCTCTGTTTCAGAAGCAGTGGCCCTCAGCTCCCAGCACTGTGCTGGCCCAATTAAGCCTGCACTCTTTGCTCCTGGCCTATAAACTGTTTACTGTGCTATACAATATGTACTTTGCAGACATGTGTGGCAGAGAGTTCATAGTCTACCTTGAACCACTCCCCAGTCACCCCTTGTCATCCCTTGGCCATCCTGCAGCGCACTTGGGCAGATGTCCAGCTGTGTCCTTACAACCTTACCCAGTGTTTGTATCCCCTTACTGCCGCATCGCCTCCTCACAGCTCTGTGCCAGCCTGTGCTGAGAGTCAGTGTGACAGGCCCAGTGCCAGCGAGTGTCAGCAGCTATCCATCACTGAGCTTTGGCTGGCCTCCTGCATCAGCCAAACCCCTGCGGTCCTGGCCCAGGGCTCTCTCTGCACCAAGGCTGGTCACAATGCCATTGCAGAGGGCTGCATTACCCCCACCTCCTGCTAAGGAGGTTTCTTGAAGCATCTGATGCTTATTGCTTCAGGACTGGAAGGATCACTGTGAGCCCTATGTGCTGATGCACAAGTTGTAGCTTTTTCTAAATACACCACTTAAAAAGACTTATCTTGCTCTGCTTCTGCTTTATTCTGCTCCTGTTGCTCAGACACCCCAAACCCACAGGCTGCAACTGGCTGATGAGGCCAGACAATGTGTTCCACAAAATCACTGTCCCTTCCTGCCCCCCCAGCCGCTTCTCCCTGTTCTGATGAGATGATGGTGTTGTGCTATGGGACAAGGGATGCACCCACTGTGTTTAACCCTGCAGTACCATGAGGGGAGAGCAGGCACAACGCAACGCTGTGCCTGGGAACTGTCTTCTATCCTATGGCCCTTCCAAGCCTGACACCCTCACTCATGCCCTCTCGCTCCCGTAGCATTGCTGCCATACCACACGGACACGTAGACCCGAGACAGGTCAGTTCTGCCCCGTGGCAGAGATTCCCAGCCTACAGGAAGCATATGGTATAAACTCTCTTTATGAGCTGGTGCATGCAAACCTTGAGGTGCCTATCAGGAAAATATGTCTCTGGTTACCTGTTCAGCTGCAGGCTTTTGCACATACCATTGGGATTGTTTAGGTGCAATTAAAAAAGAACATGATAAAAATGCTGTTCATGTGTAAGGCTCTGACATCACCCAGTTGTGTTTATAATAACCCACATAATGGTTTGTAATAACTCCTGTGTAGCTGAGGTTTTCATGCCTCCCCTAGCTCAGCCCCAGAGCCAAGCTGCCTCCAGCACCCCATCTAATCTGCATTGCAAGCCACCTTTCCTCACTGCTTCAAAAAGCTTTTGGGTTGTGTCACTGCCAAAGCACATCTTCATTCACAGAGTCAGCCGTGAGGCCATCTGTCCAAACAACCTGGAACAGCCAAGGGCAAAATCCAGGCAGACAGGTAAACACCTCATTCACTGCATGGGATGTAGAAATGAATTATGCATCTGAGCACCTGTATGGATGTGAGCACCTAACTCATATATCGATGTGTTTCACAAAGTAGGGGTTGCAGCTCCCAGGCAGACTATAAGAGGGATTTAAAGTATGGCAACACACAGTTATTAGAGCAGGCAGCTTGCATCAGGTTTGATCATAGGACCAAGGCAGGACGCTGTTACCTCCCACCTTCCCTACACTAGTACTTAGGATCTCAGGGTGAACTTCAGCATCCAACTGCCCTCACTACTGCCTCAGACACACTTACACCTTTGATTGCAGTGGAAATATCTCACTCAGCCTTAGTGTGGGACTCATTTCTCAGGGAGGAGGCAAAGTGCATCTTACACCAAAGGTTTCTGTGGTAGGACATTCACATGGGTGGCTCTAGAAGTACCTGTTTGTCTTGGCTGTCTACCAAGATGGCAAAAGCAGCTCAGAGGTAGCTATATTGTATGTAGCTGGGCAATGCAAGTCCTACCTTGGTCATCTGGCTGGTGGTAGTCATCAACCAAACTAAAGCACAAAGTGATTCATGCATTCCCTTATATATTAGGCCAGAAAAGGCAACTCCAGAGTTTTCCACCTCTAAGGCTGCAGAGCCAAACCCATAGGTTTTCAGACAGCCAAAATGAGATGAGATGAAAGCCACCTGAGGGACTTGCTCTCAACCCCTAGGAAACCTGTGGCAAAGCAGGTTTCCACACCTGAGCTTGGGAGAGTCCCGTCAGTGCCCTGCTCATCAGCCTGCCCTTCCTGCTCTCTAATTTGTAGCTAATTGCTGAATTAATTGGCTGTTTCCAGCTGCCGATGGGCAGTGGGTGGCACCGGCATTCCTCACCCTCCTCACCCAATTACTGCCTCAGTGCTACGTTTGGCATTTGCTCCTCAGGCAGGCATTCCTGAGGAGGCAGCACGCAGGGGGGGAGACAGTGCCCTCACTGCTGATATCACTACCCCAAAAAAAGCATGTGACAACCCTGAGGCCCTCACCAGAGTGCTGAGAGTGGTTTACAGTGATTTCTCTCTGCTTGCTCTGTTTCTGCATCTCCATGTGCATGCACATAGGTGTAAGCACAAAGGGTATTGGCTGGACTTGATCTTAAAGGTCTTTTCCAAGATAGCTGATTCTATGATCTCTTATCTTTATTGCCTGCAACCTCACGGCCTTAGCACCTCATCACCCCACACAAGGAGGAAAATGATCACGGCAGCCATTCTCCTGGGACAGGGGTAAGCTTTGACTCCCACAGCATCCAGCACCTGAGGTCCTGACACACTGCTCTGATACTGCAGCCACTCCTGCTCTGACAAAGTGCCCTCGGATGCTGCCAATCTTCCCTGAGCTCAGCAGATGGGGGTAGCCTGAAGTTTGCTACAGAATTCCCCATGACCACTGCTGAAAAACAAGGAAAAAAGGAAGAAAAAAGAGAGGTGAAGTGTACCTGTTCTCTCAGGGCACTAGCAATGTTTTAAGCCTTTCCCTGAAATTTAACAGCTTGAAGGACTTGCTTAAACTTGCCAGGTTTTGCCAAGAGGAGACGAAAACTACTGAGACTCTGACAAAGTTAACTTTATACTACACACTTCTGACTCCAGGGTAGGGCAACTCATTTCCCTACGGCAGTATGCAGCACAGGGACACAACAAAAAGCTGCAGCATCAACTTGGTGAACCACAAATGGATGTTTTATCCCTGTGCAGTGAAGCTAAAGAACTCTTATCAACACATAAAGAACTCCTATCAACACAGAAAGAACTCTTACCAACACTGCAGTTGCACTGGCAACAGAACAAACTTCCACTTGACACTGTGATGGTTAACCCTGCTGCCCACCAGCAGCGCTCCTGCCCGTGATGAGCTGGTATCAAAGAGACTTTCCTCTTCCCTGGCATTGCATGTCACATGCAGCAGTCTCCCAGCTTTTATTGGAACTAAATGATCTTAAGGTCCTTTCCAACCCTAAGTATTCTATGGTTCTATGATTGTAAGTCCTGTGGGACAATGAACTATTTGTTTGCTCAGTTCCAAGCACAAAAATAAGTTCTGCTTGTATTAAATTCCTATCAAAAGAAGTTAAACAAGCAGAGCTCCCGCCTCCTTTGCAAAACCCTCTCCCCAGCTTCACCCCAGTGACGGAAAAGCTGACTTACCTGCGGTTCGACCAGCCAGCTCTCCTCCTCGCTTTGGGCTGGCTTTGTGTACTTAAAAGCTGAATAAAGAGGGATTTTGTCCTTAGTGCTGTAGAGGGTTGCAAAGCGCGGCTCTTTGTTGTACTGCTGACAGATTTTCACGTGGAACGGCTGTGTAAACCCTTCGGGTGGGACTTGTCCAGGGAAGAACACGTTACACTCAGCAAAGCCAGCTTCATCCCTTCCGACCACTCTGCCCTGGGAAAAGCCTGGGAAAACCGAGATGCAAAGCAAAAACACAACTGACGTCTTCATGGTCCACTCCCTGGAGCCGAGGGGACCCCCGTCTGCCTCCGCTGGGTACGGCAAGGGACCTGCGCTCTGAGTCCATGCAGCAGCCAAGCCAGAGAGCGTCTGGAATCCGGGTGTAGCGTGCGAGGGAAACGAAACGCGCAACCACAGCCGATCCCTGCGGGGAGCCGGCGCGTTGTGAAACCGAACGTGCGCCGCGCTGCGCTGACACACGCCAAATGCCCGCAGGAGGGAATGCCGAGTAACCTGGAGTCATCGGGGCTCGATGGGAAGAGGAGGAGGGCAGCGCATGGCGGCCGGGGCTTAGCTGGGCTCTGCGGGAGGGGTGTGCTCTGCTGCATTGCAGCACAGTCCCCGGCAGGGATTTTGGCTGACGCAGGCAGAAGCGTTCCCGGAGCTGCCAAGGGGGATGCTGCAAAGTCAGTCTTACCTCCTCCAGCAAGGTGTTAGCTGTCCCTCTTCACTGCCAGCCTGGACCAAGGTGAGCGGAGAAGGAAGAGAGGTGGCAGGATACTGGGACTGCTCCTTTTGGGGATGTCTGTCATCGGTATTGCTGCTAAAGTGCCTGGGAAAGGTGTTCTCCTCCCGTCTCTACTGGAGCTGTATGGGGCATCCAAAACCCCTCCAGTATCACCTCGCCTGGGCAGATTGTCTCTTAAAAGAGATTAATGAAAGGTAGAAGGATGTGGATCCTTAGATCACACCCCCCCCTAATGAACACCCACCTCTGAATATTTTGACCAAACCTATAGAAGTAAGGACAAAGAAAAAAGACAAAGAAAAAAGAAAAGGGAAAAGAAAGAAAAATCTACCTAAAGGGAATGAAAATGCTCCTCTGAGTTTATGATCATCTGCCCAGTGGCCAGCTGCCCATGATACCTCGGCTATGCTGGGTAAAAGGCTGTGTTCTTTCAGTGACAGGGAAAATGAGTGTTTTCAGAGTAGTGAGGATGGAGACTACAGAGCAGTTCCTCAGAGTCAAGAAAATGAGCATTTTCCCACCCAAGAAGTTAGATGTGATCAGCTCTGCTGCCAACAACTAAAAAATCCTGGTGCCGATAAGGAACAGGTCCCTTTCATAAGGTGATTTCCAAGCCAAAAACTGCAAGTGCTACCAACCCACCAGTGCTTTGCAAAGTAGGAGCAGTCCATACAGTAGATGATGAGATGGGACAGCGCATGGTTAAAGTGCCTGCCCAAGGTCAGAGAAGGAGCCTGTAAAAGCACTAAAAATAGACCAGACTCTAAGACTATCGTTCCTCTACTCAATACTTAATACTTCTAGAAGTATTAAGGCATGGAAATATGTCAGCATCTCTTGGTGTAGTGTAATCATCTGGGGGGGACAGGCAGGGTGGGGAACAACAGGAAATGCATAAAGTGGGCTTGGTTTTGGTCCAGGCAAAACCTGGTCACCCAGCCCTAACACAAAGAGTTATGTTCAGGAAAGATGATGTAAATGAAAGCACAGGCACAGCCTGACCTTAACACAGCAGCTCCAAAAGTTAGGCTTAAAATTTCATATTCCTGGATGGCAGAAAGCTCCTGGGAAACCAAGAGCAGAAGCCAAACCTCAGCTATGAGATGTTCTTTCTGATCCCAGGCTTGCAATTACCTGCGTAGCAGAAGAAAATATTTGCACAAGCATGGTGAGCCCTGCTCCGCAGAAAACCCAGGCCTTTAAACACCCCACTCCAAGACTGGCATGCATCACCCCAGGACAGGCATGGTCCCAGCACAATGAAAAGGCAGCATGAGGTTTCTCAGGATGGGTATAACCGTGACCGGCATGATGACTTCCACCAGGAAACATCCTGCTTCTGTCTTGGACCTGCGCATCAACCTCCTGCCGCAGACCAGCACATCTGTCCCTTTGGGTGCACACCCCCTAAGCTGTCTTCTGAACCTCAAGGGGGTTTTACCTGCTTTTTGGGAACTCTGAGTATCTCTTTCCTTTAGGGCTGTGAGGCTGGGGTCTGCCTCTTTAGTTCTGTATTTACCAGCAAACAGGTAACCCTTGACTCAGCCTGAAGAGCAAGAACCTTGGGCTGTCATCTGCCAAAAAGAGCATCAGTGTGAAAGCCAGTATGGAGTTCCACTCCTCGAATCTCAATCCCATTTTCTCTTCAAGTGAGGCCCCTCTCCAGTTTCTATCTAATTTAAGATAGCTGTTGTGACCCTTGAATGTGGAGCTATATATCTTTTTATGTTCTTGCTAACATCACTATTACTAAAGAGACTAGTGCCATCATCATGGGATGGCACTCACTGTGATGAGAAGACAAAGGCCAAAGGACTGTCCCTGCCTCGGGAAGATCACACTCTCAGCCAAGGGATCACTGACAGCCAAAAGAGTCAAACATAGTGGTCAAAGGTTTTGACAATTCAGTGCTCCAGTAGCTTATCTGCTACCACACACTTTTATAGGCATCACAGGGAGCAATGCCTATAGGCAGTGATAAGGAGTGATGCCTATAGGGACTGCTGTGCAAGGGAGTATTAAGATCAGATCCAAAACAAGGACCCTAAGGCTGTTGATGGGAGCAGAAGGGCTCTGGCAAAATGGGGTTGCAATTGGGCAGTGTGAGCTGCTGGCAGCAGCGTGGCCTTGCTGGAGCTGGGGCTGCCTCCTCCAGACCCACTGAGGGGTAACACTGCACAAGCCCAGCAGTGCAGGCAAGCCCCAGAGGTTTAACATGAGGGAAGCCAGGGAGGATGCAGGCGCAGGTGATGTGGTCAAAGGGATGTGAGAAGGGTGATCTCCCAGCAGCAGACAGCGTATGGGAAGACAGGAGAGGCTGTAGGCAATAGGCTGTATGGACACAGAGTTTGCAAGGAATACCGGAGATAAAGTGTGTCAGGGAAAAAGAAATTAAAGGCAGACTGAAGAAAGGGAAGGGCAAGAAAAGAGGTTAGGATTCAGAAAATGCTGTTGAACAGGAGGAAAAGGAGAATACTGGGTAAAAATTAGAGTTGAGGAGGATCTGAATTCCTTAAAAACTGGGGAAATAAGGGAAGATTAAGGAGGAAAATGAGTGGAAATAGGTGTGAGGAAACCCAGGAGATGAATTATGATAGGTCAAGTGAGGAGATGAGAGCAAGCTGAGGAAATCTTTCTCCTTTGGTGGTAAGAAAACGAGCAGAAAACATTAGGGGGAAAAGGGGGAAAGGAGAATGAAAGGAGGTTTTCATCCATATTCATTGACCTGACATAATGACCAGTCCTCCTCTTCCCTAAGGGTCTCAAGCACCAATGTCTCAAAGAAAATAGTACCTCCCTGCAAAACAAACATGAGAAGCATGCCAGCATCCAAACCCTTTAGTTACAGAGAAGCTGCCGGGCTTGTTTGCCTGCTTTCCTACACTGTGCCTCCAGCCCTGTCTGTTCACAGAGCTGACACTGGGTTTGCTACAAATAGCATATTTTTCTCCCCACATTCCTGACCCCTCTGGTCTGGTCTTTCAAAACATTCTTGATTCCAAATATTTTCCAGGCTGGATCTCCTGTCTTCTATCATGAACTCTGGGCAGGGCCCTGTTGCTTGCTATATGTCACTGTCCCATTCGCCTGAGAAGGAAAAGAAGAGGAAAGTGTTTCCAAGAGCAAACAGTCCCACTGGAGAGACACCATCTGATTCAGTGGAGATACCAAGGATTTGGCTTGGAGCACGGCAGTGCCAGGGGACGTGCCATGGCATGTCAGAGAGCACATCAGCCTCCTCACTGTCTCATGGGGAAACAGCCTCTTATTAAAATTAGCTTTAAAACTCCGTCTGGGAAATAAGCCCAGTGTTGAGCTGGGGAGAAAAGCAGGAGTGAAACGATTTTCCTGTTAAAACTAAGACATTCAAGGGATGGGGGGCAAAAAGACAATAAACTCTTTGAGGAAGAATTTAGCAACACGCTGTTGGGATTTTGATTCCCACCTTAAACCAGGTCTTGATGTCAGTCTCTGCTGCCTACTTGTTAAGTGTTCAGACAGACATCTTCATGCCTTCCCCCTTGTGCTGGTGAGGAATGGCCCACCACCGATGGTGCTGCTTGGTGCTTGCTTCTGCTGAGATGCTCACAAACAGGGGTGGGCAAGAGAGGGACCACTAATCACCCAAAATTGCCAGGGATGCTGATCTGGCTCCTCTGCTGCCTCACTTGCCTTTTCTCTTGGCCACACTTGCAGCCACCAACCACAGCAGCCAATGGATGCCTTGAAGTGGTGAAATCAGAAGAGAAAAAGATGTGGAAGTTTAAAGCATAAAATTATGGAGGAGGTTGTGTGTGGTGCCCATCCAGAGGAGAGGGTAACAATTGGGAATGGTGAAGCAGCTCTCTGGGTGATAACACCATTAGGAGAGGGACCAGTTCTGGGTTTCTATAAAAACTAGCACAGTGGGAGTCCAACAGGGACCTTGTAAACTGTGAAGTACAAATGCGCTGCATAAATACTGGATAAAATGAATAAATTCCAGAGCCCACATCCTTCAGCACTTTACCACAGCCTTCACGTTAAAGGGATCTCTGTTAATCTTCAGGCTGTTAAAAACTAGCACAACCACAATCCCGTGCTTGACAGGAGTAGGATAAATTTGGATTAGCAGTACAAGGCAACGTTCTTAATAGTGCAAATGATTAACTATCAAAACAAGTCATTTAGAGATGCACTAAAAGCTCCAACACTTTCATTCTTTAAATCAAGAAATGCTTTTTAACACAATAACAACCACAATAAAAGAATTGATGCTTCAACTGTAATGGAGTTGTTTTACAGATTGTTTTACAGCCTTTGTTTTACAGATTGTCAGTTGGTCAGAACCACAGCAGTTCTTTCCCACCTTAAATCTGTTTTGGACAGGAAAGTTACCCACTTGCATGCTTTTCTTCTAGGTATTATTACTGACTCTTTATTATTTGTTAGATTTTATGCTATGTGTGGTGTGATTCAGTCAGCGCTGAGAGCTCTCTGTGCTAGGTGCTGCCTGAAAACAAGGTGCAAGACAGCTCCTGACAGTCTGCATTGACAACAGGCTGATGAGTGGGAACGAAATTAGAGGTACAGACTTGCTAGGCTTGCATCACCTTTGAAGAGGGAATGTGCAAGCCATAATCCTTGAGAAAGCTAAACCTGCTGGCAGGATCCAGAAGCTTTCATCAGGAGGCAAGATAGTGGCCGCACCCAGGACTGCCTGTCTCCAGTAACACCACCTTGTTTTGGAGCCAAGGAATGGGAGGAGTGAGATGTTCTCCATTAAGGGTTGATGGAGGTGGGGTTCCAGCTGCTCCAGGCTCTGATGCTGTCTGTGCCACTCGGATCAGCAGTGGAGTTGCCCACAGAGTCCAGTTATCCCAACAAAGCAGAGACGTAGGCATCACAAGTGTGACTTGCACTCCAGATGTGCTCTGTCTCTGCACCAGAGGTAAAGTAAGCCCAGGATATCCACAGCTGGTTAGACAAACCTTGGGCAGGACCTGATGTACTCCTGCCACCACAGGGATTTAGCACATGAAAATCAAGTGGGTTGGCTGTGTGAAGAACAAGCAAGCAGGTCTTTCTCCATGCTCCTTTCAGGCCTTTGCTAATACCTATTGTAACTGCTGCTAGGTGTTAACGTAGGATCATATTTTCCACATATGTTGTGTCTTGGCCAGTGCTGCCTGGGGGAAGATTCAGATGTGAAAAACACAAACACCACTCCCAGGATCCTGTCATTCCATGAGTACAGGGCACAGCTCCTGCCCTTCGAGTTCACAGAACAGCATCAGTGTACGACAGCCAGGACAAAGTATTTCCTCTAAAAAACAAAAGTAGCAGAGCTTTTAGTCACACAAACTGACAGCAGGGTGGAAGGAAGTGCTAGCCTTAAATCAGTGCTTTAAATAAGCGGGTGGCTGGTTGGGACTGCAGGTTACATTACAAAACCCCAAAGCCTTTAGAGATCAGACCTGGAAGCCTCCTGATTTCAAGAACAGCTCAGAAGAAGAGAAAAATTGGACTTTGCAGTGTCTCTGCTACATAACTGCGTGACTTGACTTGCTTGGGAGATGGTATGAGCTTGTCTGTGTCTGTGCAACACTTGTCATATACCAGGCTGAGGAGCAGCCAGTGCCCACACACATGGTTCACCAGGTGATATTCAGGGTGCACTCAGCATCAGTGCTGCAGTGTCTCACATCTAGATCTGCTTCCATGCAGTAAAACTGAAGATCTCAGGATAGGCATTACAGCTCCCCAGAAATCATAGAAGCCAACACATAAGCTAGACAGTCACTAAGGACAAAATATAAGGCTTTACCACTGCTTTGCAAAGAGAATTAAAAGCCTCAATATCCTCAAGATTTGTAACCATGAATCCTCTCCTGGCTGCAGGCACTCAAGGAGAGATAACTTTGTTCTCTTTCTCTTAAGCTTAGTATCAGCGTCTGGGAGATCAGCATCTAAACAAAACTAAACCTTGAAGACCAGGTTCGAGTCTTACCTCCATCAGGACACAGGAGAGGTTTGGGGTCAACTGTCTCGCTCCCATATGAGTGCTTCAGTCCCTGTCCTGCTCGCTATTGGACTTCGCATAATCACCTATTCATGAAATCAGAAGGTGCAACACCTTCTGCCCTTCAGTTCTGTAGTGAAAGCGCAAGAGACTTATTATGGTCCAGCCCATGCCATGACACAGTGCTCTCAATTACCTCTGTGCATCACACAAGTGAACCAGAACTGGAGGGCACCCCAGCTCTCTACCCTTCCTCCAGCACAAGGCAGTGCATGACCACTCCATGTTTCTAACTGAACGTCCTTTACCCCTGATGGGAAGTGCTTTGAAGCCTACCTAGGACAGATTATAGAGCTCATAGCTGGTGAAGATGGCAGCAGTTGGAGTTGGAGGAGGCATGCTTCAACACAACGAAACCTTGAAGGGGGGGAGATATGAATAGTTCAGAAAGCACATTCATCACACGCCAAGCATTCCTGTGCAAGCCCTACCCCCACAGGCACCAGCTCCACCAGTGCTTCCCTCTACAGCTGCCCACTGAACTGTGGTGCTGTGGTGGCACTCCCCCCCAATGCGACACAGCATCTTGCACAGGACCAGGACTCTTCCCTCTGAATTTTACCTACAAGAAAAACACAACAAAGTTACTAAGGGCACAATAAAGTAGTACAGGACAGGAGTGATCAGGTCAAGCTGCTTCTCTTGCATGTTTTTGCAAGGACAGAAGAGAGATGTGGCTCTTGCACCATGCTCATGAGAGACAACAAGTGGAGGAGAATAAGAAAGGAGGGAGGGGAATGCCAAGTTCGGCTTCAGTTACTAATCATTGGCATCAATGATACAGAAACAGGCAGAGTCATGCCAAGACAAGGCATGTCTGCAGATGTGTTTGCAGCACACACCTTCTCATTGTGCCCCTAGTCTGCAGGGAAGCATGAAACACCCTGTCCAAAAGGCCTCCTGCTTCTGCAGGTAGGGCTTTTCTTACACCCACCATAGAACTTCATGTTCAGCTGGAGGAACTGGCCACCACGAATCCTAAGCCAATCAGCTGTGCTAATTGGGCTTTGATACTCCTAATCAGCACTAACTGCTTAAACCTCATCTGAACACCTCCTGCCTCTCTTCTAAGACCCCAAAATAGAGATCAAAATTCAGGAAGGGAACTTTTGCCTGGCTCACCTTATTAAGGAAGGGCTTCAGTCATGATCTTGCACAAGTCTGCTACATCCCTAGTCTGTGTCCCACAGCTCAGATGTACACAAGACTCAGTGTATAACTCTAGCTCAAATAGAGGTGATGATTGTTCTGATAGTAAAATAATGCAGCAAAACCCTCTGGGCTTTGTAATACAGGAAATCAAATTTCATAACCTGCTTTCATTTGGGATATTGTAGTTACAGATCGTAAAGCAAAAGCCTTTGGTCTATTATCTGTGGGTTTACAAGGAAGGAAATGCACAGGACTTGGGGAAAGGGGTTACTTTTTCAATATCCCAAGGCTAGTGGCAGTGCTGAGAAGAAAATATCAGTTTCCTGAGTGCCAGCCCTCTACACTGACACAGCCCCACATAAGCAAAAGCCTCCCTTGAGGCCTTAGCAGCTAAAATACTGTGAATTTACAGTCAAGAGCTAAGGGAAAATCAACATTGTTGATCCCATTTGTGGGTCACGAGTTCATTGTTTTCCAAGCTGAGCTTTGTTTTCATCTGAATCAGAGTAAACTCGCTTCTGCCCACGTCTGAAAGAAACAATGCAAGTGGCTAAAACCCTTCTGTAGCCAGAATTGCCTCACTACTGGGCAAACCCTTTGTGCAGTATGTTACTGTAGTAACTGAAGCACAGCTAAGGACAACTAAGGGTTATCATAGTGGTTAAGAGAACTCACTGCTGAGTGATACCAGCTAGAATCCTCTTAGGTAGGAAAACGTGACACGTTCATATGGCATCTTTGGAAGAGGTAAGGATTGATCCTATGGCTGACCTTTACAATGAGTTTGAGGACTGCATTACTGAGATATTGCTGCAAAGGAACCTGAATTGTATTTTACCTTGGTTGGGATGACACATCATAGAATCAGAGAATGGTTTGAGTTAAAGATCGTCCAGTTCCAACCCCCTGCCATGGCCAGGGTCATCTTTCACAAGACCAGGTTGCTCTAAGCCCCTTCCAGCCTTGCCTTGAACACTACCAGGGATGGTGCATCCACATCTTCTCTGGGGAACTTGTGCCAGCACCTCAGCACCCTCACAGTAAAGAAATTCTTACTAATGTCTAATCTAAATCTATCCCCTTTCAGTTTAAAACCATGTAACTTAACCTCATCTTTGGAACAAAACTACTTCATTTTTTTTACCTTGTAAACTCAACATCTTCTGCCTGTCTTAATAGCACACTAATGAAATACAGGGCAGGATTTTCTGAGATTGCCCAAGACAAGTAAGTGAAATCACTTTCCAGAGGAACCTGGCACTGTCCACTGAACAGAGAAGGAGCCTTAAAGATTTGCCAAGACTAGGTACCTCACTTACCTGGAGCCCTGTGAAAGCAAGCCTCAAGTTAAGGGAGAGTAGCCCATTAACTGAGGGCTGACCCAGGCAGAAAACATTGATAAAGATCTAAAACTGAGAAAAAATTTATAAAGCAATATGGGTATCAGCCTGATGCTCTTGCGTTATAGCTACAGCTGGCTCTTAGAGACGAGTGCATTTCCACTCCTTCTGCCTGACAAGCTCACTTGTGGAATACTTCACTGGTTTCTTTGTTCCATATACACACATAGAAGACAGTGGAAAAGCAAGAAGGTCCGAAGCCAGTGGGTGGACAGCCAGCC
>JANHGB010038351.1:0-11053 GCA_026283785.1 Coracopsis vasa
ATGTTCCCTTTTTCCCTTTTTGGGTCTAAAAAGAATCAAAGGAAATATAGGCTTACATGTATTACATAATGTATTTTTTTTTATACAGACAGTACATCTCAAGATTTTCAAAAGAGCACTTTTTTCAGCATTCTTAACTTATTCAAAAGGGAACAGGTTGTCCTAATACAGCATTTTGGGTTTTTTCTCTGTTTTGTAAAATCAGACTCTATGAATAGTAAAATTTCCTATATTTTCTAAATTTCAACTTAAAAACCCTCCTCAAACAACCCAAACTTCCCCTCACCCCAGCAAACCAACAAAAAAGTGAAGTTGCATGTCATGGTCTAAAATCTCCATGATGACCAGTAGTAAGAAGAGTGCTCTTGTAATACTCATATCTAGCTAAAAATGGCACAGTGTGGTATGAGCTGAACCCAACTGCCAGATTTTCAAATATATCCTTATTTCTTTAGTAGAATCACAGAAACTGCCAGACTGGATCAGACTCATGGCCAACTCTAGCAACCTTTCTTCAACACCAGCCAATACTACACGTAGTACTAGATCCTTCAGAGGAAAGAAAAAGATACTTAGAAGTAGAAAGATACAGAACGATGTTCATAGTAAGAAAAACAATCTTCCAAAGTCATGAAAGGAAAAATATTGAGATACCCTTCTTTCCAGAACAGGATTTCCAGGGGACCTCTTGGTATTCAGACCCTGCCAATCAGCCTTAGGTGTATTGTACAAAAATGAATACACACAACATGACTTTCGATGACTTTATATATGTGGTCTGATGGAAACACAGGAGTAGTTAGAAACTGCTTCCAAGTAACTGGATACATTTCTTTGTAAATTCATTTCATTTCTGCTGAACTGAACTCCTCTGAGAAGCCCAAAAGTATGATTAAAACAGCAGATGTCTGAGATGTAAGGAAGCAATTGTCAGACGTGTCCTAAGTCACCTTGAGACCTTCGGATGTTTTCCTCATGTAGAGCATATTCTGATGAGAGTGAACCTTTTACCTTTTAGCCCCACTCCACTCCTTCCCTATCTTTAAGCCAGGGTACACATGGCCCTTGAGGAAGACTTAAAAAGCTTCCAATTGCTGTCAAGCACTCCTGAAAATGAGTGCTTCTGTCTTCAGATTCCTGGCGGACATCCAGTGTTTTTCCCTATTTAAGTTCATCATGTTAACATTACACAGATCACTTCTTAAAATAACTGGAATAAGATGACATGCAGTATTGAATCAAAGGATCCATGAAGTGCATCTTTTAGGTAGAAACAGTACATAAATCACAAGTTACGTGCAGTAGGGGTTGGAACCTGAGTTTTTTATTTAGTCCTTCATCTGGCAGAATTTCGCTTGACTTCCATGGGAATTTGCTTTGATGAAAGACATTAGTACTTTACCTTAGAGCTTTCTTCTAAGCAGGGAACTGTGCCACTGGATGAATCAGGTGATTATTTCTTTTGTATGGGGGACAGCATCTTCATATTTCAGTGCTGATTTCCAAAGCATACACAGAAATGCAGGGCAAGCCCTGATTGCCTGAATTTTTGAAAGGTGTCAACGTGCTCTATAACTGAGGTTAAATTAGGAGGAGTGAATGTACAGATACAAATACCACTGCCTACATTTTACTATGATGCTCTGTTTGGCCCCTATGGTGTTAATGGTGTGCCTCAGGTTATATCCTTAAACCCATCTCTTGAGCTTAGGGAAGCAATTAGGAAACCCTATATTATGTATATTCACAAAGGTGACTAATAAGTATCCATGTGTTTGAAAAGCTAAACACAATGGTTTTTTGATATCACTGAGTTTCTGTCTTTGGAAACAAACTCAGGTTTTTATGTGGTTTAACAAAGAACACATCTCACGTTTTCTGCCTCTTGGATAACATTTACTGTACTAGATATTTAATTGAGCCATCTAACTTGTTATAAGGTGACATAGGAATAGTGAAATGAGGATTTTTCCAGTCCTAGACATCTATTTAGAAATTATACCAGATGGGGTAAAATGCCAGATTTCTGGAGTAATAATCCAAGCTGCTAATAGTATACTGCAGGTGGGGGAATTTGACTTTTTACAACCATCTGCTTTTCATCTTCCTTCAACAATAGCACAGGAAGACTCTCCAAGCATAAAAACATTGTTCCTGTTGCCCAGGTGAGACCTGAGACCCCGCTTACCCATAGCTGTTAAGAGCAATGGATTGAATAAGTCCTGGAGGTGCTTGTTTCTTCTCCTTGTCTCTAGAAGAAGCTTGGGACATGCCTGATAGTAACTTAGGCACCTAATCTCAGGCCTTAATAATAAGGAATGGATGAAAGCTCATATTTTCATTCTTCATTTTAATACAAACCTGCTAGTTTCTGGCCTTTTCTTTCAAAGTACTACCCACATTTTGTCTTGCACCAGCTTTTCTTATATAACTTTTCACCAAGAAAAGTTAAGCTTCTGCATCACTCTCTGGACAAGTTCTTATTCTCTCAATTTTCAAGTATGGCACGATAGTCCACATGAAATGTATGCCTTTTCATTCATCACAGAATACTTTCTGTCACATAGGTTTATGCCTAACTGGGATGTCTATTTATATCACCACATTTAGGACAAAAGGCAATGGCATCAAACTCAGAAGGGGAGAATTAGGCCAGATATAAGGAGAAAATTCTATGCTGTGAGGGTTGTGAGGCACTGGAACAGGTTGCCCAAGGAAGTGGTGAATGCTCCATCCCTGGCAATGTTCAAGGCCAGGATGAACCACTGGCTTTGAGCAACGTGGTCTAATAAGAGGTGTTACTTCCCATGGCTGAGGGATTGGAACTGGATGATCTTAAGGTCATTTCCAACCCAAACCATTCTGTGCTTCTATGAGTCTATATCCTGAAAACCTCCTAAATTGCTTTAATTGTCAAATAAAGAAGTTAGACCTGTGTAAGTTTAGAATAAAGATAGCACACTGTATGATACCAAAGAAATTCACTGAAAGCAGTGCTTCAGGTTACTGGAAATTTCAGACTTGTGGTTCTGAATATGTAAACCAGATAGCTAGCTGTTGCAGATTTGTGGTGATAAACACCCTGTAAATATTTAGGCAGGAAATAGTGCATTTAGACATTAAAGAGTGTATTTGACAGAAATGAAGCCTACTTGACCATCTCTACAAGTGGTAAACCTTGACATTCAAACTTTCACTTTACATCAGTTGAGAATGTGCATTAATACACTTTTCGAAAGAAAAGCCATTGATCTCTATGAGGTTTGCATGCTACCAAATTGTTGCAAAGAGCCAAAAAAGCATCTAATTCTCCCTAGAAAAAACAGTTTTCATGCAGCTAACTTTACAATGGAAAGTGACATTATAAGCCCAAGCGTCCTTGAAAGGTTTCTCTGCTTTTTAGAGGAAATGAAGAAGGTTCTCTGAGGTAAGATGAGGTCTAAGGCTAATGTGCCTGGTTGTAAATTCAGGCACACGGATCATTTGTTCAGCTGCAATATGATAAGCAGTGGTAAGAATTAGTTGTCTTAAATGGTACATTAGGTGACTACAGAAGCAGTATCTCCTTTTTGTAAAGTACTGCTTGATTTTAGTTTATTGCTTTTAATGGCTAATAACATGTGAGTGAGTAGAGGAGTCTTGTTTGTGGTGTCCAAAGGGGATATTTCTTTTCCTCTATGATTTCAGTTGTTGTATTTTGGGAAAAGAATGGGTTTTTCCTTAAATTAAAATGCTATAAAACTTGTTAATATTTTATATTATTTCTACATGAACTGAGCTTATGCAAATATTTTCCAACTTCATATATATGCAAACCTAAGAGTTTTTGCATGGGGCTGAAAGCGTCATTCATGTCATTCATTTCTATTCCTGAAGGAGTATAAGAGCCCTTTTTTTCATGCATTTCCTGTTGTAGGAAATTACTTTCCTATAGCTTGTAGTAGCCTGAGAACTTCATAGGGTGGAGAAATCCATGTCAGAGATTGCAGGGCAGGACCTGCTTGGGAAGTCATCTGTGTTGTTCCAGAGTTGTCAAAAGTTCTTGCTCATTTCAGTTATGAGTCAGAAATTAATATTTGTCCTATTATTAATAGGACAAATAGAAATAATTTGCAGAGAGTCTGTAGGTCTATGAGGAGTAGGAGATGGGGAGCTAGCTCAATAGGATGATACTCTCTGCAAAATAATAGGGATAAGGAAACACCATGCCCATTTATACACCTCCTCGTGAAAGTTTTCTAGAATGAGCAGAATTTGTTTCTGAGCCACTGGACCAGTCAGTAGCTGTGACTGCTGCTTTCCTTCTCAATTCTGCTAGTTTTATTTGTTATGCTATCTTGGTGTCTGCTGTGTCTGGGCCAGACAGGAGCTATCTATGGCAATAGTGCCTGTTTTGTTATTTTATCTGCACTATTCACAGTATCAGATTCTCAGTGATGCTCTTGCCTGCTACCACATCACAAATAGTCATAATATTCGTATTAACACTACTCCTACCAGCCAGCTGGGATACCATTTCTGCATTTCAGACTCTATTTCTCTAGCCTGCAAAAAATGTTTCACAAAGGCAGATAAGTGTTACTATATCTGAGCTATGGCTCCATTCACCATTTCTCCTTACTTGTCTCTCCTTGTCCCCCCATTTCTATTCACTTCTTGTTGATCTCACAGAATCATAGAATAGTTTGGGTTGGATAGGACCTTAAGATCATTTAGTTCCAGCCCCCCTGCCATGGGGACAAATCTCCTTGGACCCCATCTTTGATTCTGTGACACGTCACTTAATCCCTGCTCTTCATACTGTTGACCTATCATTTTTCCTGAATCTTTTCATTGTCTAAAAACCCCTCTCTCAAATGTTCTCATTACCCCATCATTCCTGTGCATGTCTCTAGCTGTCCCTACCTTATTACTTTACAAAGTAACTTGTGATTGTTGTGTTTATTTTGTCCTGTATTTATGTTATTATTTTGCTGGTATAAATTAAACTCACAGCAGACAAGATCAAGAATGCACTAGACTGCACTTTCCACCACAAGTGACATATATCAGTCAGTTAAAAAACCTCCACAGAGGTCTACCACTGGATTAGCCCTCCTCCAGGAAGGATAGAATCATAGAATCATAAAATCATAGAATCTCAGAATCATAGAACATCAGGTTGGAAGGGAATTCAAGGATCATCTGGTCCAGCCTTTCCTGGCAAAGCATGACCTAGACTGGATGCAACACCTTGTCCAGCCAAATCTTTAAAGTGTCCAACACTGGGGAGTCCATCACTTCCCTGGGAAGGTAATGATAGAAGTACTGATCCGTAATACACTAGGTTCTTGCCATGAGACTATCCAGTCAGAAGCAGCTGCCTTTTGCCCTAGATCCACCTTCTGCATAGGTTCACCACAATAACCCTGTTCATACAGTTTGCTTAACCAATAGATCCTTAGAACATTCTTGGGTTTGGGGATCCCTTCTCCCTGCTCCATGCAGTGTCTGGAGGTCAAAAGCTGCCTACTGACACCCTAGTAAGTGCATTTCCTACAGCCTCTATGTCACACATGGTGAGTTGGGTCTTACACACAAAGACTGGTGCTTTCTACTGGCCTTGAAAAACTGACAGCATGACAAAAGGAATGATTTGGATGCTGGAAGCATAATAATGTGTAGAATATGCATCTACATATGTTGAATCTTTCTTGGTAATGACAATAGAAACATTTCAACTTGGAACAGTATGAAAGGCTGACACAGGGTGAACTCACGCAGCCAATCTTTGTCAGCATTTCTAGAGGGCAATGTAATAACAGTGGGGAAAGGAAGAGGGAAGGCATCTACAAATTACCGAATGGAGAACAGTCTTCAGGAAGCATTTAAACTGAAGGACAGTTAAAATTTATGACTTAGGCATTTAGGCTCCGGCTTTTCTGATCTTATGTGTCAGAACAAAGTCAGCTGTAAAGCGATACCACAAAATCACTGGTAATGAGGGAGATGCAACTGTCAGACAACAACATTTCAAGTGGAGTTCAAGATAAAGAGAAAAATAAATTTATGATTGAGGTGCTTGGAGCTTTTTGGTTTTGTTTGGTGGGGAAAAAATAAATGTCATCTTCAGAAGTGATGTATTGAACTGGTTGTAAATGGAAGAAAGGCTGCGAAAAAATAGTGAATTTTAAAGCTTCCCAGTCACGTTTTATTGTCTTTTCATAAAGACCATGAGTCTGTTTATTTACTTTTTTTATGACCTCATGAGAATGTGAAACAAAAGAATACTCTTTATTATGAAATATTAGGGGAAAATAGTTGAAAACTTGTGCTGACTTTATGGATTCCACATGCCAATATAACATACCTAACCTGATATTAATGTAACTGTTCTGCCACACAATATTCCAGAAAGTTTTTAACAAGTGTATTGAAAAGAAACAACTTTCACATAGTTTTATGTATATTGACACTATTGCAATGTAGCCATGTACAATGCCTGAAAAATGGAATATAAAACAAAAACTTCCTAGTGTGGTAAAGCTGAAGAAAAGGCACACATAGATAATGTTACACTGAAATTGTTATACTATGAAGTCATTATGCACCACAGTGAAGAACCTGGATCTGTCTCCTTGATATCCTCCCCATAGATACTGGGGGGCTGCTGTTAGGTGCCCCCTGGCTCAATAAAACCAGTGATCTCTATCCTCACAGCTGCAAATGCACCAGTCCCCCACAGTCTTTTTGCTGTTTACCACCACCATTTTAGTACTGCAGTACCAAAGCTGGATGCAATCTCGCTGTGGTCTAACAAGTGCTAGTAAGAGATGATGAGTCAATCTCCATGTTCCTGCTGCTACAGCCCACGGTTTTGCTGGCCATCACCACTGTCAGAGCACAGGGCTGTCTCATAATTAACCTTCTGTCTTCCAGGACTTCCAGGTCCTTTTCAGCACAACTGCTGTGATTTATATTGGTAGGCTGAGAAGAGTAAAATACAAACTTATTTCAAAGTATTCTTTACTGGACATATAACCTTGACTTAGCTGAGTTTTAAAAACTTCTAGTTTCTTGAATGTTCACTCTTCTCTCTTTGCAAATATAGGCTAATAAGATCTGGGGGTTAACATGACCTTTTGGTCTAAGCTTGTACTACATAGTGAATTGCTCAAGCTTAACTGAAGGCAATAATAAAAGCAGTATGATAAGCAATTTCTACCTCCAGGCTAAAAAGTTCCATCTTTTTTTTTCCTTGGTGTCAGATCAGCATTTACTATAAGGCTTACAGAAGATGAGCTGGCTAAACCCTTCTGTTGATGAAACTGCTCGATAACAGTATTCACTGATCAGACAGTGAAAATATTTTCACTGAGTTAGTGCAATTCTCCACTGTTGCTTGCTGTCTCTCTAATAATTGTATTTTATTTATAATCAATCATAATGATTGTACAAAATGAATTATTTTCTCTTGAGTGTTAGTCCTAGCTATGTCAAGGGTATTCAGAGCAGTCTGTATTTTCTGGATAAGGCTTTGGATATCTTCAATATAAACCACAGAAAGAAGCCATTGTACCTCCAAACAAAATATGTGAAAAATAAAGTAGGCTGTTAGGGTCCTGCCTCTGTGTTTCATTAGGGAGTAAGAAGGGGGAAATCATATTTCTAAACTCTAAAGATCACATCTGTTCACTCCAGAAGCTCGGTTAATTTGCTTTTTCCCAGGTGCTTTCAGTTTTTAATCGCCTTCAGTGCCTGTTTCCTTTATCAGAGATCCTTTGCAGAACTTTTGCATTTAAGATGCTCTTTTTCAATAGCCTGGCTCTTTTTTGTGCAATTGTTTCAAAGCCAATTCTTGTTAACTGGGTGAAGAATAAGAGATTTTGTGCTCTAGAGAGAAGCAAAATTAAAACAAAAGCTTCAGCATGCAAAAATCAAAGCCGGCAACAATTAATTCATTTAGAAGATATAGTTTGATGGGGGATATTCTGAGTGAAATGAAAAGATGCTCAATTCAGGGGAAAAGCAACTTTCTTTATGACTACCTGGTCACTGCAAGAAAATCCAGGGCTTACTTACTATTGACCTCCTCATTTCATGCCATCTTGAAAAAGATTCCATATTTTTGACAGAACCAAACAATTGAGACTTAGATCTACCCCTGCTTCCTGCATTCCTTCTGTTGTACCTACCTAATTATTATCTGTATTTACATGGGAAATGACGTAAATATCCAGATTACTTAACTACATTAAGATATGCAAGGAATTTGGGTTCAGCTTCCTGCTGTTCCCTTCCTTCTTCCTGCGACGTTACTGGAAATGTAAAGATTGAGCTATGTGTGCCTGATGTTGCAAAAGACTGGTTTTTGAATTTGAACAAGGACGCCCATCATGTCTTTGCCTGGCTTTGTCTGCTGAGAATTTTCTAACACATTCTGTAAATTACAAACCTGCAAGTGAGAAAGTGAGATATGAATTTATGCAAATGGTATTGCAAACCTGCCCTGCTACCAAACAAATACTGAATGAGAATGAGAAAAGGTTGATGCTCCTCCTGTGAATCCTAAGGGAAAATGTAGGCATCTGTTGTTAGATGTTTATACAGCTTGGAAGAACTGCAATCAGTAGAACTACTTTACAGTCAATGGAGAAAAAATGAGTGCTTGCAGAAAGTGTTTTCACTTACCCAAACAGAAATGTGTAAAATGATTCAAATGAATGATGTTTTCTAAAGTATTTTGATTCTCCTCCTCTCCTCGAGAAGCCCAGAGTAACTGTATCAAATGAAGACATCCGTATTACCAGTTACTAAAGTTACTGAGATGAATGTTCCTAAAGAAAGCTAATTTTGAGGGTGAGGTTGTTAGTTTGAGAATACAAGTGATCATCTTCAGTTTGAAAAC
The DNA here is from genome assembly GCA_026283785.1 of Coracopsis vasa. Taxonomy (NCBI): domain Eukaryota; kingdom Metazoa; phylum Chordata; class Aves; order Psittaciformes; family Psittacidae; genus Coracopsis; species Coracopsis vasa. The sequence continues at coordinate 8,888 of JANHGB010038351.1, forward strand.
ACGGTTTAATTCCCTGCTGCCCGAGTGGAACCTTCCAGTATGATGCAGAGCAAATTTTGGAAGAGAAATTATAAAGCATTTTCACATGCTGACCAGTAAGTCTCCAAAATAATTATACATTTTATCTTAAGAAAACTTTGGATAAACTTGGAAATTACTAGGTTTCCTTTCAGAGTTTGAAAAGCCTATTTTGCATACACCATATTAGAAGCAGTAGTTGCCTCTTCAATATGAAACATTGCTAGACAAATCTCAGCTTTGCTGAAATTTCATGCAAATTTTCCTTAAACAAAATACCTTTTTTTTACTATATGCTACATTTCCTGGGAGTAGAGACACCATTTCTGTTTGCTGGTGAATGCCAACATAATGGTATTGCAACACCGCCGAATCAACCCCCTAATCTTTGCCTGTGAATGACATATTTCTCAGTTATAAAAAAAGTCACGTCTTTACACCGAGGAACATTCTGATCGTTCAACGTGGTCAGATCACATGCAATTTTTATCATATAATCTGCAAGACTGTGCTTCCTCTTATAAAGGACACTGTAACCCTTTCTTAATGAAGAACATTCTTCACGTCAAAAGTTTGGAGAAGCTATTTAATAAACCTAATGATACTCCTAATAGAAGGTGGGATGCCCTCAAAAAGATAGAGAGCATTTGATTTCCCTGACCACTAATAATCTTTTTGAAAATATCATAGTCTAGTTAGTGATGCCACACTGATTGATGTATCTTCTTTGGATAAGAGTCATAAAAGCACTAGATCCTCTAGGATATATAAGAAATTAAATCATGCCATGGGTAAATTAAACACTTACTCTCTGGAAAATAAAATCTTTCTGATGGCATAGTTAAAATAATCCAATTATGAAAGGCAGGCAAGATTGTGTGCTTTTTCAAATTAAAATAAAACATCCCACTAAGTTCCATGAAAGATATGTATGAAAATAAGAAATTGAAGAGATCTTGATGTTCAGATGAAAACTGCTTCTAATAGCTTTTGTGCTTTCTAGTAAAAGCAAAGGTGTAAGGAAAACATAAGTAATTTTATAGTTATGGAATGGCTTCTAAATGTGTTTTACTCCTGCATGCTGACAAACTTATCTAATGCCCTCTTTAAATATGGAAAATTCTCACCTGAATGCTGCATTGGATTTCAAATTTGGTTACAGGTCTCAGTGTGACTGAAGACGTGGCTGAACAGATTGCAAAATATGCTCTATCTAACATGGTTTTCCTCTGTTGCTTAGAGAGAGAAAAAAAAGACTGATTTTCAATTTTAGATTTCATATTAAATTTTGACCCTGTCTGGAAGCTTCAACAAAGCAATAATACTCTACCCACTACTGAGGGCTCATGGTGACTCCAAGAGTTTTTCATTTTGGTTGCAATAGTGCTTTTGTATGTTATATTAAACACTAGATAAATAGAAGGTTATTAGATAGCAAAGCTTGTTGTTTAAGTCTGTCACTTTAAATCTCCTGTACAAATATTATCAAAGATTCTTGATTTCAGACTAAATGGTTTCTTTCTTGCATTGTAAGCATCATTTAAATAAACTAAATCAATCCAGACAGAAAGCCACCCTGGTAACTCAAGGAAAGCTCTTAATCTTCTCCAATGTATTAAACAATGAATGCTGTAGTAGATGCAAATTGAGAAAGAAAAACCTTGTGTAGACGCATTTAGAAAAACCTGGGATAGATGCATTTAGAGCTATTGAAGTATATATTTCCATATGTCCTGGGTGCTATTCTTATTCCTGGGTGCTGTTCCTGCTATGCTGAAAGATATGAGGGAAGTCACTATGACTTTAACACAGTCTGGGCTTTATTTTTGTTTAAAATCTAATCTCCCTGTGGCATAGTCAGTCTCTTGTTAGAAGTTTGTGCAGCATCCTGCAGAATGGGACGTCTCTGAGAAAATTATCTGTGAATTTGAACCTTTACATTTATTTACAGATACATATCCTAAATAAAATATTGTTAATTTATTATATTATTATATAATATATTAATATATTATAATAATATAATTATTATATTAACAATTTTATTATATCTATAATTAACACATTTTGTATATATGTAGATGGAGATGGTAAACCCATTTTATTAGACCTGGCAAAGTACAAAGAATGCCAGTTATAATTATCTTC
>JANHGB010038353.1:0-39575 GCA_026283785.1 Coracopsis vasa
ACCTACTTGTGTGGGCTAGGTGCTATCACACCTAGAGGGGCTTTTTCATAGCATCTGACATTCCTCTCTAACTTCAGTGCAATTGGCTGGGTACGTTAGGCCTTTGATATCTTGGCCTTGGTAAGTATGACTCTTAGGGTTGCTGCAGTATGTCTTTGGTGCACCAAAGTAGAATATTTTCGTAGCTGTCAAGTGGACAGTAGTGACCATGCTGCTTTTACATAGTGAGAAGATCTACTTCACTTTCTTCTAGCTTAGTGGAGGTTTGATTACAGAAACTGTGAATTATATCTGTACAAAATCAATCTGTATTGCTAGGGTCTTAGCCTCAGGATGAAGCTTACTGGTGCAAACAGAAATAAAACCTCCATGAGTTGTTCTGCTACTTAAGTAACAAACTGTTTATTAGAATGAAACAAAAGGGGCCTTCCAGGAAAGGTTTGGAAGGGGAGAGAGCTCTTTGTTTCTGCACAAAACTAACTGGAATCTCTCCCACAGGAGGTGTCATGCTGACGTTCTTGATATTGTGTAAAAATCAAATAGTTCTGCTTATCCTTAAACCAGTGTTAATATTGGACCTAAAGCAAGGTTTAGTCATGGAAGGAGGTGGCTAGAAAACTCCTGATGTGTTTCCAGTCCATTTTAGTAGGACTTCGTCAGTATCTGTAGTTCAAAACCATGGATTATTCTTATAGCCTACTTCTTACGTAATTGGCAAGAATGTCAGTTATTGAATTCTTTGCTTATTTTTATTTTTAAAACCTATTACCCAGTATTAAGTTTGCTGAACCAGAAAAGCATGGTATTTGTGTTAGAAGCTGTGACTTCTAGCTTGTGCTGGTAAACTGAGCATGAATGTTGTTGCTGAGGTTCAGACTGCAAAAGCTGTCCACAACTGCCATGTTCACAGGCTGTACTCTGTAGAAATTAAATGTTGAATAATGTTTTTTATCAATGCAATTTCATAGTCTGTAGGGACTAAAGTGCTTTCATTTTTTCTGTTGCAGTTCTGTTTGAGATTTCAAGGATATTAAACACTGGGTTGGATATGGAGACGTTGTCTATTTGTGTGCGGCTTTGCGAACAGGGGATAAATCCAGAAGCATTATCATCTGTAATTAAAGAACTGCGTAAGGCTACAGAAGCTCTAAAGGTAATGCTTTTTATAAAAGCTTATAAATTTGTTTTTAAGAGTCAGATGTATGTTCAACTTGCTATACTTCAGTTTATAAATTGTACTGAGATATGACTTATTTTTACATCAAGGGAATTTAACTGTTCCGTAGGCAATGAATACAACTGAATGGAACATGAAGCAAAAAATGATATGAATAAAACCTTTTCAGTAATAGCCAGATTAACTTTTTTGAAGGAAAAAAAGACCAAATAGCCAAAATCTACAGATTTTTATTCTGGCCATTTGTAGCAACTATTTGTCCCCTTATCTGCATCATATCACAGTTTTCTACTTTTTACTTTAACACATATCACCTTATTTCTACATACTCAGGCCTAGTAGTATGTAGCAGTAGATGTAAACAGGTACATGCAGCTTGCTAATGTAATCTTCACATACCGCTTTTATCACATTAACCTGTGCTTTCAGTCTCTCCAAAGACAGACAAGAGGGGATTTCATTTTGTATGTATATATAAGGCTATTTACCTGTTTGGCTAGTGGAGAGGGTAACAATGGTTTTAAAAAAACATAAATAAAAATAAAAATGCGAAAAGAATCTTCACTTTCCTTTTAAAGGATTTTATTCTTTACTGGCTACCTAAACATCATGATTTCTTTTCTCCTGTACCTTATATTTGTTTATTTCTGGGAAGGTGGAGGGGAAACCTATGTCTAGTCTGCCTGTTCCTGTACTGCAAGACTGCATTTTGATTCTTAGAAAATCCAACTTACAGATATTTTTACTGAAGTCATGTTAGTCGGGGCTATTTTTCACCAGTTTTCAAATGGTTTACTTCATTTTTAACTTAACATTTTTCTATGCTCAAGCATATTTTATATTTGTATACATGCTTTAATGTGTGCATACATATGTGTTTAACTGTGTATATAAGTAATTGAGGGCTGGTTTTACTACTTCCTTTGCTTTTATTGTTTTATGATTCTCATTGCTATCCTTTGCCTGTTTGTGCCATAACTGGCTTAAAATATACCAATGTCAGCCTCCAACAACTGTACCTTGCTGGCTTGGTTGAGTTAATAAGTAACAACAATACTTACTGGTGACCTTAATCAAAAAATTGGCAGTGTGATTTATGCAGTTATGATTAGTGGTATTCGTCCAAGTTTTATGTCAATTTATCTGTATGGGTGGGAATAGTAATTACTATAAATTGTAAAAAGAAATTAACTCCAAAGGGAATTGTGCATTTGAGCGCTTCTTGAAAGCATTAGGGTAAAAATGTACAGGATACATACAAGCTGCTCACATACAGGATATACAGCTTAGCACAAGCAAATAGTAATGGCTATGTCAGTAAATGCTAAGCAGTCAACAGCATATTTTTTATATTTTATTTTTGTAGAAATAGAAGAAGCATTCATTAGAGAACAAGACTACACATCTTATAATTTTCAGCTTATTTTTAGACTTTTAAGTTCTCTAGGAAAATTAAAATAGTCACAAGAATGGAGTAAATTTAATCTACATGGTGCCTACTTTTGGTGATTTGTAATTAATTTTTTTTTTCTGTTTCTAGGTCGCTGAAAATATGACAGGCTGACATGGGAGGAGATTTCTGTGTAAGAAGAATGCCAGGTCAAACTTAACAGAGGCTTTGAAGATTGCCACTATTCAGAAAATGAGTAGAATAAGTGCATGTGTGAGCAGGATGTATAGTATAACTTTGAAAAGTTTTTTAATGAGATAAGTTCATGTATAATCTCATTATTTGCTATTTTTGTGAATTATTTGTGAATACAGTGCAGTTGCTTGTACATTTGCTGAACTTACTAGTGTGTAGCAACAAATATTGTATAATGAGTATAGTTTGTTAATGCATCCTTTAGAAGTGCTAATATATCCTGGGTTTTATCTCTTGCTTAGAGGAAAAACTGCATATACAATTTTAGTTTCATTTTATGGATCAGATAGAAATGAAGCCCAGCCTGACTTTATTTTAATTAGAATGAGGGTAATGACTTAAGTCTTAACCTGAAAGTGAGAAATAAAGCACTTTTGATAATGTAGGTAATGAATGGTCCTTTTGATTCAGATTGCTGGGGAAAGTGTTGTGGGGTCTCTTTTGGGGCTTTTCTTTTTTATTTTGTTTTTTTTTTTTTATCTTGAATAACAAAGGAACTTCAGTTATCCATGCAGAAATGTATGCAAATTTAAATGCTAGATTACATGGAATATTTTATGGAGTTCAGATGATACGTTTGTTATGCTTGTTCTGGCTACTAGACCTAAAATATTGCGACCATATTGCTACTGCCTAGTCAAAGCATACATGAGAAGCATCAGATTTGGTTGATGGGAATCAGTGAGTCTTCAACAGTTATTTGGTATAGGAATGTCTTCTCATTCAGCACTACGAATCTTCACTGATGCCAAAACAAGTGTTTATAGTAACTGTTATACAGTAAACTGTTTTACTGTGTTACTTACCAGTAAATATCCAAGAGTTCTGCTTCATAAGAAGTGGGTTTTTTGTTGATTCTTCATCTACTGCTATTTAAGCCCCTTTTTTATTTTTTTGTTTTGTTATTGCTACATGGTTCCAAGATGTAGCACTAATGGGACCTAACCTCCAAGGTTAATAGTTTGGAGCACATTTGGAAATGAACCTGGAATCTTAATTAAGCCAAACATTGTATTTGTGCAGAGAAAAAGAAACTCTTTCTACTTTAAGGGTTTACATTGTATGCAGTCTAGGTCATAGCTCTACAAAAAGTGATTGAAGGGGCTAAATACTTCAAGTGCTGGCAGAGAGAATAGAAAAATAGTTATGTTACATTGAATCATTTACTATTATTTCCAGTTAGGCTGGCCAAAAAATCATTCCAGGAAGATGATGTGAAAGCTTCTGTGAAGTGGTGGAGTCACCATTCCTGGAAGTATGTAAAAGATGTGTGGATGTGGCACTTTGGGACATGGTTTACTGGTGGACTTGTCAGTGCTGGGTTAACGGTTGGACTTGATAGTCCTAAAGGCCTCTTCCAACCTAAATGATTCTATAACCAAGCTGGGAACAAGTGTTCATGAGTGAGCAAAATGATTCCGCTTAAAAATCCTTTGTACATTGGTGGTGTAACTTCAGATTTATAATACTTCAGATTTACAATATTGGGTGTAACGGTTTTTGAAAATGCTGAGGTATCTCTAATATGAAGAGATATAAACAGTGAAATTTATCCTAGGGAATCTGAGAAGACATTAAAACATCATGAAAATGCCAGATCAGATCAACAGAAATTATCAGTTAGCTCATACACTTAATTTTATCTAAACTCAGTGCTGCATGTCAAAAATGAGAAAAGACTGGGGAGCATTCTTGCTGGTTTTGGGAGTCGTGTCTAAACCTGTGAGTTCTCAGTTGTGAAACCTAGACTCTGAAAGTTTTCTGTAAACTAAAGCAAATGTGCCCTTCTGGTAAAAAAAAAAAAGAAAATCCCTGTAGCAGGGAGTTTCATACTGGAAATGTTTCTCTGCTCTAAAATAAGTATCACTTTGTTGGTATCCCAACAATGTGAATGTGAGCATTGAAGGCTGAGAAGCCTTGGCTGCATTTGTAATGCACACTGCCTTCTACAACGTCTAACTCAGAAGCTAAGCAAACAGCACGTGCTTTTCCTCTGGCTCCTTACATGCTCTTGGAACTCTTGAAAAGATAAACATAGGAATAGCTATGGAGGTCTCAACCAAAAGTTTTTCTAACACAATAGCCTCTCTTTTAGTCAAAAGCAGCTGCCTGAGGAAGGAGAAGAACAATGCAAGCACGTTTGGTTCTTTTCCTTCTGTGTTCTCCTAGCTTCCAAGTGTCTTCTATTCCAGGCTTTCCTGCACATCATATGGTTTGTCTATTTAGTAATCCCCAATGCTTCTTTTTCCAGTACTTATCCAGTTTCCCTTGGACCATATATGCTTCCTGAGTAACAGTTGCCTTCATCAATTGATGTGTTTCCTAAAGAATTGCTGTTACTTGTTTATTTTGAACCTGATTTTCACTAGCTTAGCTTAATGTTCCCTGCACAGTAAGCTTTTACCTGCCATGCTTGTGCCAGTCATGGATCTGCAGATACATAACATTCACGTTTAAATTTCCTCTTCTAAACTGAAATGCATTAGTTAAGCTTCTGTATTTATTGTCATTTGAAACTTTTCTGAGTCTTATGTATTATTTTCTGAGAGGGGAATGAAAACAGCACACAGCATTAGCATACAGTTAAGTACTGGCCTGTTTGTTTACTTCCTTGTTCTTTATTCCTTTCCTAGTAGTTCCTCATTTGAGTTTTTAAATTTGAGCTGAGCACTGAACTGTCTTCATGGCATTACCTGTTGTAACCACAGGATCTCACTCTTGAGCAGTATTGATAAGCTGAGAGGCTGTTGGTTCATAGGTGAAAGTACGGTTGTTTATCTCCATGTATACAATTTTTATTTATCTTTGCTGAATTGCATCTGCCATTTTATTTCCTAATCAGTCTTTTATGTCCTTCTGCAATTCTTCACAGTTTGCTAGTAGTCTTACTACTGTCACTAACTTTATCCCTGTCAAATTTTGCCACTGTGTCTCTTTTTAGAGATTAATTATGAGCAGGTCAAGCAGCACATGAGCTAGCAAAGGCCACTGGTAACCTATGACCTTATTCCCATTCCTTTTCAGTGATTGTGAATAAAATGCAGTCCTGCCTACCAGTGCCTACTTATTCTTATATCCAGTATTTTTAGTGTCACATATAGCACAGCTGTGAGAGCCTAAGCACGATCATGAATCCAGCCTGACAAAGACATGGCATTCTAGATAACTAACAGGATCAGTGACATTTGGAATTGTATAATTAGGTTTTATCAATATAAATTTAAATAGAAAAATAATTTTACAGGAAATTGTAGCATACCAGAAAAGAACATAAACATGATCCTGAAGTCTCTATCTTAACATGAGGAGTTATTATTTCTCAGGTAACTGTGTTAGCAAAAGCAAAAAAAAAATCTGTTAACAAGAAGAAAAAAAAAGACAAAAACGTGAAAAGAAACAAAAAAAAAACAACCCAGAAATCTGGATGATGATCAGGCCAAGACACTTGACCTGATAGGTCTGGGACCATGAAAAGTGCATGTATATTTGTCAGCTATTTTTCTTTCCCACCTGCTGGTCTCCAGTTGAGCAAATACTGATTTAGTCTTAGACTTGCTTTTTAATCCAGTCAGCTAGTTCCCTCTGCAATGAGCTTGAATGCTCTTGTAGATATACTTTACTCCATGCCTTGGTTGACATGGTTTAGTGTGAGGTGTCCCTGCCCATGGCAGGAGGGTTGGAACTAGATGATCTTAAGGTCCTTTCCAATGCTAACTATACTATGATTCTAAGTCATGATTTAATCCAGTTTATAGAGAAATGTCTCTAATGCCTCTCTGCAGGGTGTCAGGTGCACTAGTTGTAGCAGTTCCTTCTGCCTGCAGAGTCCATGTAGGGTGGTGTGGAACAGCTCTAAGTAAAAGTAACATGAAGAAAATTAAGAATATTTAGGATGAATATCAGTAATGTTTCTGTCAGATAAATGGAAGCTTGGTTTCTGAGACATTTAAACATTACCTGATAAGAAAACCCCAAACAACACAACTATTAATTATCTGAACTGGCAATCTGGAATATATTGAGTCCAGGCACTTTTATTATCACTTCATAAATATTCCCATTTTCTCACCTCATATTCTTATAAGGAAAAAGCAGCTCATGAAAATGTATCTCTGAAAGAGCTCAGTAGTGTCATTGCATGGGTGAGCAGGGGTTTTAATGCTAAAATGTAACTTTGAGTAAAGGAGATGGAAAATGTGAGAGTGGAGGAGGTGGCACTTGGCCATGCTGTGGTTCCCAAGGGAGCAGCCAGGAGAGCCCCTGGGCAGGGAAGGGAGACATGAGAGGGTGAAGAGGCTGAGGGACGTCCCAGCTTGATTTCATCTGGTTATTTTATTTGTACACTAGATCCAAAATGGGTGTCTTCAAAGATAACAGCAGGTAAGAATTATCTTACTTAATGGACAGGAGATACAGAAGAGAGTACGGTTAATAGGTTGTCATATTGCCCTGTTCCCACCCACAGGTTCAGTTCCTTTAACAAGAGACTTTATGAGTTAGGTGGCAATTTATTAAACACTCTCCACAGTGCTGAAGCTGTGTCAGGGTGCTGTGTGGGCCCAGGACTCCTTGAGGGCAGGGGACATGAGGGCAGGGCCTGGCACCCCAGGCCTGTCCCACCACCCCAGCCAGGGAGACATGGCCAGGCCCAGCAAGGGGAACCTGGGGTGGCCGTGCTATAACATTTTTGACTGTTACATGTTTCTTTGGCCTTGAAGCTGGCAGTGGTAAGACAATGAGGCTGCCAATCCCCTCTGCCATCACTACCCATTGACACAACTTGTGAACATGAAGGAGTTGAATCATCAGCTGTCACTCCATCCCATCTCAGCGTTTGTGCTAGCCCATCTCATCAGCTGTCACTCCATCCCATCTCAGCTTTTGCTCTAGCCCGTCTCATCAGCTGTCACTCCATCCCACTTCCCTAGGCTCCCACACATTCTTTGTGACATTTCTTCCTGCCTTCCTGGAAAGCTGCTTGATACACCCTCTGGTTTTGTTCCCAAGCCATGTTACAGCGGCAGATGATTGTGAATGGGATGAATTACAATTTTGGGATGGGTCAGCTCATTGAAAAGAGAGAAATAGTCTCATTCCTGTGACCAGCGAACTTGTGTTGAACTCAAAGCGTATTGTGAGCAGCAGCAGGTGGTTATTTACTATTTGTGATTTACAGCTGTGAAAACCCCAGGATGTTACAATAATACGCACCTTGCCCTTAAAGGTCAAGACTTTATGAGATATAAACGCTGCAAGAACAATGTTAAGGAAAAACATTAATCACTTGCGAATACAGTACTCTGGCATATGTAAGATTTAATGAGGGATTTAAAGGAGAATCATGCACTGGTCTTGCGCATTTTGAAGATGCATGCAAAAATATCTGGACAAACATTTCCTAGGACATTTAAAAAGAAGCCTTGCTATTCTCATAGGGAGAACTCAGGATACAGTCTGAGTTGTATAGGATATTGTGTATTGAGGGATACAAGCTGAAGTAAAACACAGGCTCTTTTCAGATAAAACACTTTTCTAATTAAAAAATGAATGATTTGTTTAGGTTCGCTGTTCAGATGAAACCAATCAAGGCATAGGAACAACTCAGCAAGGTGCATGCACAGCTGTTTATTCCTCTGTGCTGTGACGTTTGCACTCACATTGAAGGCAGAAAAATATCTATGGCACATACACAGGCTGATAATCTAGCCTGTATTTTTAGCATGTTATCTTGGGCTAAGCATTTCACTGTTAAGAACGACATCAGTTATAAAGCTGCCAGTCTTAGTCACTGATGTCTGCTCTGGTTAGATGACTTTGCAGCAGCCATTCCATTTTTAGAAGTGTTGGGCCAAATTCGACATTGACTTGCACCCTCTGAAGTTTTATTGAAGTTTGTGAAATAGCAATACAGGGCATGAACCCACAGTTCATCTTAACTGTGACTGAATGGAGGACATAAAAACATTATTTTGCTTGGGCAGATTCTTTAACTTTCCCATGGGAGGACACTGTACTTAAAACAGATTGTTTTCCTTTATCAAAATATTAAAAATACTGAATTAAAATTAAAGGTCAAAATAATTTTACTAAAGGTTTGTTTAGTAAAAGATTTAAAGATTTTCATTTAGTATGGTGTTATTATAATTTGTCATTCTAGGTCTTGTGCTCCCATTTCTCTTTGGTGAGCTGGGTTTTCTGCCCAAATATATCTGCCACACTTCACCATTTTCCTCTCTCCCCTCACCTCTATTTTAATTCTGTTTTAAAGGGGATCAGGCTTCAATATTTTCCAATTTTTCAGCAGTCATTTCTATAATATTTCCCCAAGATAATCAGGCACTGTTCAATAGTTTTCTTGGCAACTCATTTTTCTCCTGGAAGCAGTTTTGATGTAATTATTTCAATTGGTCGTAATATGTGCACAACTGTCCAAGAAACTGGAGTCACACGGTATTCTGCATGGCCAAATCTACTTAGTGTCCTGGTGTACAAACTTTTGTACTTATGTACCCCTAAAATACCTTTAGAGTGTCATAGTGTGCAGTGTAGGTATCCAGTGCATCGGCATATGTATGATATGGCATATGTGTATAGAGATATCACATAAATATCAGGGATAGCGTTCATTCTTCTAAAATACAACTTTTATTTGCTTTATGTAATTACTGCCCTGTGTCAGATTCCAAGTATCCAAGTCACATTTGGTGACACAGAAGCGTAGGTTTCTAGGAAAATATGTCAGGCAGAACAAAAAACAGAGCTTTACCCTGTTTTCAGTATACTGGTCTTTCTTTACCCCAGCCTTTCTCTGTCTCAGCTGATACAACCTTATTTGTGTTACAGACCTTTGTATGTACAAGGGTCTGCCTATTTCATCTTCGCAGCAGTTAAAGTTTGTGCTAAAGAATTTTATGAGCATAGTGCCATTATCCTTCATGCCTTTCAAGTTTACTTCTGTAATTATTTCTTTAAAAAACTTCCAGTTTTTTAAGCAGGATAAATATTACTGAAAAGGGTTGCTTATTCCACTAGATGGCAGACAAACATTTGCAACCGCTGCTGCAGCTTTGTAAAACAGCTCTCTGTGAGTTTTGTGTGAATTCTAATAAATAGAATTTTATTATCAGTTTCTAGTTTAATGAAGGATTGGTGCGATTTAACCTTTAGATTTATTTTTTAAAACATTTTAAAACTAGAAGAATAAAAAGTATGCTATTGATTGCATGACCTTGGTTCACAAAAGAGAGCTGAGGTTTAGGCACTTAACATGTACTTTATGCATTTAACTTTTACTCATATGGGATATACCAGTAGTAAAATAGCCACAATTGAGAGAGTTTTCAGCATAGCTAATCAGTAGTGTCATCTTTTTCCTTTCATTCAGAGTAATAAAATGTACACAACTGTCTTAGTGCACCAAAGGAAGTTCTGCAACCCTCTGTGGTTCATAGCCATTTTAGCTTTTCCCTTTTGATGTTTATGTACTTTCTGTCAGTTAATCAGCAATCTACATCATTTAATGCAAGAAGGCACGATCAAGATAAGGGCAGCACATAGACTAACTGTGTGTAGGAAGAGATGCCTCCCTGACAAGGATATACCAATGGATGTACCAATGGCATAGGAGCACCACAGTTTTAATCAAATATCAACTAAATAGCCACATTTATTAGATGTGGTAGATTAGGTAAGAATTAAGAAAACTCCTGCCATTTCCAATAGCAAAGATAGAAAGAAGAGGCAGGATGAATTCTTCCACCTGCCTGCTGGCCTGGAGCTCATCTATGTCTGTTAGATGCTGTTAGATGTTTCTGGATCTGTTCTTGCCTGTAATCTCCAAAATGAGACCACATTAGAAGGAGAATAGGGGTTTCCTAAAGTAGGATATTTAAGGGGGGTGGAAAGAAGTGCCATGTTAATCTTCAGCCTCCCGCCGTAGACGACAATCTCTCAGGCACAAGATATAGCTCCCTGCATAATCAGATGAGGTTATCAAGGGTTAAATAGTGAAAAGAGAGCTGTTCCCATCCCCATCCCCGTCCTCCCCACAGTTCACCCACTAAGCCCTTCCCAAAATCTTAAGTAAAATTGTCATTTTATACTTTAGGGTGGTGGTGTTTTAGTGAAAAACCCAGATGATTTCAACTATCCTTAAACTTCTGTTTTTCTCTGCAGTCAGTGAAGAGGGGCAAATTGGAGCACTAAAGTTATTCTTCATCTCTGTATCGCTCTCTAAAGGAAACTCTCTATTGACTGAAGAGGTAACCCAAGGAGAGTAGTATCCTGAGGCTAAGATTAGTCTTTGCAAATATTCCCATTAGATCATCTACTCTGACTTCCTGTGTTTCACAAGCCTTTGAATTTCACCCAGCAGCCTCTCTATTGAATTCAATAACTTGTGTTTAGATAAAGCATATCCAAAAAGACATTTATTCTTGAGTTGAAGACATTAATAGAGATAGTGTGTCCATTGCTTCCTTTGTTGGTTTGTTCCGTAGTTAATCATCTCCACTATTAAACTTTGCGTGCCTTATTTCTTCTTTTAATTTATCTGGCTTGAGCTCAATACACAGCTGCTTGTTATGCTTTTTCCTTCTTAACTAAAGAACCCTTTAGTCTGTGGGATTTTCTCCTGAGGGAGCTATTATAATCAAGTCACCACTCTATCTTCTTTTTGATAAGCTGAAAGAATTTTCCTTTCTCTAAAGCATTTTTCTCTTTTCTCCAGTGCTCATTCTGGTCCTCTCTGCAGCCTGTGGTGGTTTTGCCTTCCCTTCCGTCTGATAGTGATCTCACCTGTGCTGTGGGTGGAGATAAGATCAGTCTACCCTATTCACTGTTTTGCTCTCCTATCACACCCAAGGTTCCCTTTGAGCTATGCTTTCTCAGAGATCTCCTAAGTCCTTTCTGGAGTTACTGTTTTGCAGAACATGATCCTCCTTTTTTCAAGTATGGCCCAACTTGTTTCTGGTTTTCATGTGTTTGTGTTAAAATAGATTCATCTGAATTGGTCCACCTTACGTTTTGAAGGTAAGGTGGACCAATTCAGGTTCAAAAGGTCCACTTTTTGAAAAGGTCAAAATCCCTCTTTCTGTCTGTCTCGTCTTACCACTCTGCCAGCTTTTGTGTAATCCACAAACTGTATCAGCAACAACTTTTTCATTTAGTTCCAGTTTATCCATGACAAAGTATCAGCACAGCTACTGAACCTTGCATCACCCTGCTAAAATCAGGATGGGTGCTCCTGCTTTATATAACAAGAGTGTGCTTTTGCTTTATATAATACAGCCATAGCGTGTGTTTGTGTGTATGTCCTGTCCTTAATTAAATCAAATCTCAACAATGTCTTTGCTTTTGGGAACTGAATTTTGGAAGGTTTAACCATTTCTGAATCCTGTGAAAGGAGTTTTTACTGTGACTGTTTAGGCCATAAGAAAAAACAAAAAATAAAAAAAACCCCAAACCTGTCAGGCTGTCTAAAGTCAAAACTCTCTACAAAAGTCTGAAAGTACTCAATTACAGATGGAGTGACTACAGATAGAAGTGACTTGATTATAAACCAAATTAAGTATGAAGTAAGTTTTATTTAACAAGACCTATTTTCTACAAAACCATGTTGACCATCATTAATTGCATTCGTCCTTTAATTTTTGTATTAATTGAATCCCACATCAGATTACTAGCTTTTCCATTAATTTTCCCTGGGGTTTTTGTGATGATTACTGACCTTAAGTTAGTTGGGTCATCACAGTTGCCCTTTCAAAAGAATGGTAAAATATTCGTGCTAATTCAAGATTTCTCTTATTTATCCAGATTTTTAAACATACAGCACTAGACTAAAGATCTTTTGCTTAAGTTTTCTTTTATCCCACCATTTTCCCTAACTATATGTAAGTAGCTCCTTTGTAGTTCCAAGTATGTGTATATTAGCATATGATGTAATTGTATTTTAATACTTTTATCGTTTCTAGCTTTTTATGTCTTACACTTTTGACTACTCTTTATAAATATAGAAAGTAATCAGAGCACTTCCCTGATGCTAAACAGTATCCAAGTATGGAAATGAATTTGTTTTTTCCTGTTTAAAATGAGAATTAAGACATTCCTAATTATTGTGGATACCTTTTGTGCTACAGACTTAGAACTGCTGAAAATAAATCCTTCATTCGGGCTGACTGTATGGGCGTCACCAGATGGCACTGTTGCAAGTGTCTTGTTGATTCTTTTTTCTAGAGGAGACTATATAAAAATAGGCCTTGAAAGATATACTTAGTTTTTGTTTATTTTTCCCTTACAGTAGCATAGCCCAAATCTATCATAAGCTAAATATTTTCTCACAGA
The DNA here is from genome assembly GCA_026283785.1 of Coracopsis vasa. Classification (NCBI taxonomy): domain Eukaryota; kingdom Metazoa; phylum Chordata; class Aves; order Psittaciformes; family Psittacidae; genus Coracopsis; species Coracopsis vasa. The sequence goes on from JANHGB010038353.1 coordinate 13,164, forward strand.
CATTATAGTAGTCCAAAGGTTTTGCTTATGAACTAGCTAAACATACTCTAAGACTACAAACCTCTCAAGAGCCAGGCAGCCTAAGCATTGGCCAAGACTATGATGTTCTTCAATTATCCACAATGTTTTTGGAAAGTAAGAGTCATTTTTTAGAGGGCAAGAAGTTTAAGCAGCCTAGCAACATTCAAAGCATGCTGAACTATAAAAATATGGGAAAGACATTCTATTATTTGCTGCTCTGGGTCAGACAGAAAGGTAGGGACATTTATAATGTTTTGTTATCTGAATTGAGAAGAAAAGGGGGAGTGATAAAGTTATTTTAATGTAATGCAGCTTCTGATAAAATTCTGAAAAAGTTCACAAGCCAATTTCAAATCTGACACAGAAAAATAGCAAGTCAGGACTGACAAAGACAGTGACAGTAGAAGTATGTGGCTGTGTAATGAAGCTCGTACAGCTCTTACACTGCTTTACTTATCAAACTGCTCATTGTTGTAAATTAATATGAAGCATAAAAATTGAAGGAATGTAGAGAGTATGATTGCAACTATACATACGACTTTTGTGGGATTTGTATTGCAAATTTCCAATAAAATTATTTTCATGTGTTAGTAAAGCTGTCAGTCTTGCTCCACTTGTTTAGAACCTGTATAATTAAGCCTTATTTATTTATTTATCTATTTCCTACTCAGTATCAGAATTATGCATGGCTATGTACGTGTGAAATATTCTTGCCTAATCTTTATTTTGCAACATACATATTATAAATGTGGAGCCTAGTACTTGACACTTATTTAGCACCTGGTTAAACACCATTAAACTACTTGACACTGAGTGTGTGATGGTATTTCCTCAATTAAAATGTCTGTTGGCATTCAATAGAATAAGGATGATCAATTTCATGGAGAAGGTCCCCATAAAACATCTGTCCAGGTGTAACCTATCCCAGCAAAGCAGAAAGAAATTATATTCATATTTATCAAAATGCATAATCTTTGTATTTTATATATTATATTCCTATAATGGCTTATTCCTCATAAATTAGACTCCCACCTCAGCATAATTCCCTGAGGAACTATTTGGTACATCAGTATTCATAAAATCCTTTTTAATATAAAACAAAGTACAGGAATGTTGGTATATGCATTTATCATAAAGTTTGGGTTTTAAAGTCATGTCCAGAATACTTGCTGTGTGAATAGCACAGAATGCCATTTCTCTCACTAGAATATGGAGGCCTAACCAATGCTGCCAGTCTTGTACAAGTGTTTCCTAGAGTGCAAATGTTTAAGATGGAATGTTAAATTAAACAAATATTTTAATTGCTTCTGTAAGCTTATTCATAGCCACTTCAAGTTCACTGGCTTGCTATGTGTCAGTGTGACTTTCCATTTTTAAGTAAGCAGCCATGTTATATACCAATGATTTTGCTACATCTCCTGCAAGGAAGTAAGAACTATTATTAGCACACAATATTGAGCTATATACAAAAAAGAAAAATCCCTCATTACATCAGGAGCAAAGTAGAGGAGAGAGGTATAATTTCTTTTGGAGCCACAACAACTACCTAGGCATTCAGGAGCATTTCAGGAGCTGACATCTCTTGCAGCCCTGTGCTGTGAGTAGTAGGAGTCACCATCTTATGAGGCACTGGATATAGTTTTCTAGCTCTCCTGAATGTATCTCAAATTGCCAGTTTAAATACATTGATGAATAAGGGCCTTCAGGTAATAATACAACGGTGTTTCAGATACTGTGGAAATAAAAGCCACGTGTAAGTACTTCAATGGATTTCTCCTGTTGTTTCTGCATAGCTGCATTTTTCCCTATATCCTTAGCCAAAGATAATCGTAGTCATCTTACTCTTTATATTCTTTAGTGATCGTTTACATGCCATCCTCACTACACTTTTGACTCATTTGTGTGCTTGCTGTTGCTGGGTTAAGGATAATATTTTCTCAGGCCACAGCTGAAATGCTAATTCATATAGTACTTCTGTCACCTCCAAGGTGGATTATTGTAATTCCTTTCTGGTGTCTACCTGATTGTAAAACTTCACAAGTTCTGTTTTACATAAAATGCTGCAGCTGACATGCTTATTCATCTTAAACCAAATTAGCATATCACTCTGGTCTTTTGATCCATGCCATGGCTGCCAGTTAGAGTAGTGCTTCCTTCCTATATGACCTGGCATGCACTGATGCATGATGATGGATTCTGACCACAAGTATTAACACAAGCATACAGTTTAGACAGTAATATTGCCTTGCTCCTTTTGCACACTTTAAATTGTCATTTTCTTTGCTTTATGTTGATGTGCTAACAATTTTAATAGCCATGTTTAAGAATAATTAATGCATTCCTAGATATTAGGAATGGGAATTCCTCAGGCATTCTAGTTAAAGTAATATGTTCTCTAGCTGTAGAAAATCAGGTTGTAAAGTGCTCTTCTAAATGAGGCTTTTACTAGACAAACAGGACTCTGCTGTTTGCTATTTCCACTGTAGGGAATGAAGCCCAAATGTCATTTCCCCTGAAACACTTCCATGGTGAATATCACTGAAGCACAAAACTGTTTCTATTTTATATCTATAGGAAAATAATTTGAATTTCACTGATCAAAATATAATATAATAAACTATTATTATTTGAAATTATCCTATTTAAGAAATGTTGATGATAAGGAATGAATTGCTCAGAGTGTTAGTGGATTCTTTCTCCTATATAGCCCATGAAAGTGTTCATCCTGTTCCTGCTTTGGATTACATTCCTGTCTTGAATATGTTTATTTTTCCCTTATGAGTTACAGAAAAATTCCCATGCACTTGAATATCTTGGGGTGGAGACTTGTTTCCTCCGTGCTAGAACCTGACTTTGCAGATACTTATCTTGGGTGTTCACCTTGAGTAACTTCACACTTGCCATAGTGAGGTCTACTGCTGATTTAGTTGCCTTAGGCATGTTTGTTGGTGAAGAGACACAATTTTGTGGCACAGTCTCACTTGTTTTAGATTACTGTTATGGATAAATCAAATTATATTAATCTGCTAATTATCTATATTGAATGAGACACAGCCTTTTCTTATTGATCAGATGAATTCCATTCTCAAAGGCACAACTACCATTATTCATGTAGTACTTCTGCTGAGTGTGGTGGTCATATGTATAAATGTTCACAGGCTGAGCAGCTTATACGACAAATATCTAAAAGCTATCTGATTTGGAAAGTGTCTGTAAATCACATAGTAACTAAAAGACACAAAAGTAAATTCTTGACTATTATTATAATCTGATGGCTATTCGGTGCTTTTTCCATACGTACTAGTGAATTACACCTATATTAAGCGAGCGAAAGAATAAAGCTGCAAAGTACAGTGCACATATACATGTGCTTATACAAAATAAAGATGTTACCTGTGTACATAGTACTATGTGGTTTTGATTCTAGTCTATACATTTTAAAAACCCTACAACACAAAGGGATGTAGTAACTTGGTATACAACCTGGGTCACATTCTCCTTGTCTTACGTGAATATGCGCATGAATAATGAGAACCGTTTGGTTTTGGCCTTCTTTGTAGCAGAACTAAAATTAAAGAGAAGAGGATCTTCCTTCTGCTATAATGCTGTTCATCTCAGCAAACTTTAGAAACTTGCATGATATGAAAGCCAGCATTTTTATACTTAGGTGTAATTATTTGTAAAATTAAATTGAAATATAGCTTTGAAAACAGTGAAATAGACTTGTTATTTAGTAAAATGTTTATGTTATTTTTGGTTAGATTGCCCATGCCTCACAAGTAGTGAATGAGTCATATTTACTTTTTGCAAAGAAATTTAAGCAATTACATTTTCTGAGCAAGTACAACATTTCATGTTACTTGGCTATGAAGTTTTCTCATACACACTGCTATTTAGTGGAGAAAACAGAAGAAGGTAAAAAAGTAAGAATATATAAGTAAGAATATAATATGGGTTGAAATTCCTGAAATGTCTAACATAAACAAGTATCTCTGGAAAGTTATTGTGTATTTTTTCTTAAATAAGCTCACACACACATATATGCTTAAATATACACTATGTAATTAGATTTCTTTGTACTATTGCATAAAGACTGAAGTGCACTGGAACATCTACTATTGATCCTGTTTGCCATGAATATTAAATCTTGATGTATTCATAGAGCTGCAATGAAATACAAACATGTATGCACACATATGTACCACCAATTATAAAAACTGATATACACAGTGGAATATTCTAATGGGCTGGTCCTCTGTTTATTCTCCAAATTCTTTCCCTCAGGCTCTGTTTCTGCTACTGTACCATCTCAAATGGATTTGAATTTGAAAGAGTTCTTTAGTTTTGAATGTTAATGGATGTCATTGCACTATTGCTCTACAAGAGAGAAGAATATTACTATCAAATAAAAACACTACAAGTTTTGAAGAAGATGGTTGTTAAGTCACAGCTCTGATAAAAATAAGAATGCTTTCATTTTTGCACATGAAAACAAATTAATCTTGCTGTATAAAGAGAATTTATTTATTTATGCAGAAGGTACACTAAAGCTTGTTTAAATGTGCAAAGTAAAGTAATGGGATGAAATTATTATTGATAAGAAATTATAATTCATATTACGTTAACACCCTGAACAATGTCAAGACCTATTCTGAGTTCTGCATAGAATGAAAGAAGATCATTCTGGTGTTTCTTAAAATTTGACTTATGCTAGTAATGGATATTAAAAAAATTAATACGTGGGCAATAATCCATCCTCAATGAAGATTCAGTTAAACATTGTAGCAGAAATTGCTTTTTGGTTCAGCCTATTTATTTTAAATCTAGGACCTCTTATTTGGGATTTTAGAAGAAAGCCATTTTTAATGCAGATTACAGTGTAATTGGTGAAATAGTGCCAGTATTTGTTTACATAAGATTTGGTAGAAGGAAAGTATCTGAGTTCATACCAAAAATATCAGCAAGTTGTATGCTGTACCGTAAATCATGCTGTACACATTAAAAGCTTTCATATATTCAAATGTTATTTTCAGAAACCAGACACTCTGGGAGAACAGCATGTAGGTCATTAATTAGGTTTTGTCTTTTATTTTCTTTGAACCAGTGTTTTCATATTAGCACTTGTTGTCCTTTTTTATTTTTATTTTTATTGGTACTAAAGTAATATAAATTATAAATGACCTTGCATTTCAAGAGCTTGGGGTCTGGATATTTTAGCCCTTGCTTTTGTGAACACTTTTTATTCCCACAAACAGGCCTACTGGTGTCTGTGAAATTTTGCATGTTGTTATTGCTCATTTTAGAAAAGAAGTAAGAATTGTGCCTTTGGACCTTGCAAATATGAAAACGAAGCTGTAAGGGAAATTGGTATAAATCAGAGTTTTGGGAATTTTTTCAAAAGTATGGCAGGGAAAAACTAGTAATACGGATTGTGGTGCTCACTGAAATGAGAAAAGTAACAATGAAATGCGAACTTCATACACACCTTGACATTCCTGTGTAGTGAATTAATGCTAGAATGCATAAAATGTTTTGTTCTATTTGCTAGTAAAAGCCCAGGCAGCCAGTGGTTCAGTTATTTAATATATTAAATAAGAAGTTACATAAGTATGGTTTTCCAGCTCTCTCTCTCCTTGATCTTTGAAGTGTGTCACTCTTTCATTTTGCCATTCAACAGCCTGACATGCAAAAGCTTTGTTCAGACAGTTTAATTTAATCACTGCCACTGGTTCAACAAGATGATAAAATCCCCTATGCTGTACAACATCCAACATCCAGCTCACTGTTATCTGATATTGTTTGAAGCTCCTCTCATGAATGTATGCTGATAACACAAGAACTCCAAACATGTCATAAACAATATATTACTACCCTTGATTGAATTCCATTAGAATAAGAACGAGATGAAGTTTAGGCTGTCCAAGCAGGCCAATGTAATAAAATGTAATTTGGACTAATCTTTCCAAAGAATGCCTTGTTTTTGAAGCTGACAGTCTCCCATCACAAGCAGAAGTAATTGCTTGTTGAATACACTGGGAACTCCTTTGAATTCTAGCCTTTGTACTTTGTGCACCTTCCAGGTGTCTCCTGCAGCAGACAATCTACCCTTTTGTTTCAGTGGAGAGATGGCAGGACCACAAATAATGAAATAGGCAGGGCTTGTTTTAATGAATGGTGGGGGACCGGATGGAATTTCTGGGAGCTTAAGACTAGAAGAGGAGCTGTTTGAGGCAAAAACAAAGCAAAGGACTTGATAGGTAATGTTAATTCAAGTAATCTGTTTCCTTAAATTGAATCAGGAAGAGGTAAGAAGGTATTTTAGCCAGTGCATACCTATAGATATCAGAAAGAATACAAATCAATCTGTCTCTGGAAGAGATCTTTTCACAAGGGAGGAGCAACACCAGGAACTTGTTTAGCCAGAAAATTTAACTGGTTTAAACTGGAATTTTGAGGGTGTGTAATTTGTTAAATTGATATGGTTTACATACAAAACATTTTTCTTGGCTTTTATTAACTAGAAAGAATTTCTTAGATTATTTCAGAAGCAGTAAACTAAAAAAAGGCAGCACTATGAATTTGTTATAAATAACAATGAATTTGTTATTAATTTGTTTTCAGCAATTGCTACTTTTTATTTAAAAATTGGCAAGCATTGACAATATTCCTCCTGCTACAGAAAACCTATGAAGAAAGAGATATTTATAAATTAAATGTTTAAAGAAAAAAGAGGAGTCTCTGTTTAGAAGAAACTATAGCTTTACTTTGTTTTGCTTGTTTTCTGTTTAGTACAGCTGGGTCACTTCTAAATTTCAGGAGCTGTGGGAAAAGGACAGCCCAAATACAAAGTAATAGGAAACTGGGTGTTTGGACAGCAGTCACTGCAAATGGTTGCAAGTTTATTCGTAGATCAGGTCTGTGAACATTTCTGTTGAGCAAAATGGCACTTTACAATCAGAATTGCATCATCATGGTTATGTATGGAGAATGTTTGTTCCCTATTCAAGAAACATTTAAATCTAGATGAGGAAAAGTGTGTTCCCACTACGAGAAGCTGACTTTTCAGTTTCAGTGTGGACTTTTCCTCATTGGAACTCAGACTACTGCCACAGGAGCTCTACCTTTTATCCCAATTACAGATGTTGGTTCTGCTGCTTGCAGAACTCCTTCCCAGCTGATGAATGGTGCTGCAAATCCACCTTCGCTCTGAAAAGGTAGCTTGGCACTGTTTCCCTATTCAGACTGTGTTTTCTACCATTTACCAAGCTCTTAGCTCTGTTACGTGTACACCAAAATACCAGCTGAGACTATTGAGATTGCTGTTGTGAAAATACTTGACCTAACCAATAAAATTCAAAAGCATCTCAACAGCTTGGTACCTTACTCCCTCATAGCAGTTTGTAGAGGTGGATTAAATTATTTTTTCTCTCCCCCTCTCCCATAACTGAGGAGATGCAATATTGTCTTTGGCAGAAGCATGGCTTCAAGGTTGTTCTGTTTATCTCAGTAAATACATGTAGTTCTCAGCACTATCATGACAGTACTTTCACCATTTCCTATTCTCTTTCCAAGAGGTTGCAAAATACATCTACTTAAGGAAGGGTAATAGCTGTAATCTTAATCTGGGGCAATTTGAAATAAATACAGCTGGCATCGCACACAGATAAACACTGGTTATGACAGAATTGTTTTCTGTAATATTTCAGCTCCTTTTAGTCTGGAATCTGCAAACACATATGCTCAACTTAAAATATGTGAAATCAGCTGCACCTTGCTGGAGCTGCTTGTAAATTTAGAGGAATAAAATGCTTGGGGAAAGCAAGTGTAAAGTGTTTGCTGGATTAAGACCTTCAGTGCTGCGTTTTGGGTGTTTGTGATATGCACAACATATATCAACAACCATTAAAATATGTTTCAGGAAAGAATTCTAGAGATTGATTGTTTCTTCAAAAATTACTCTGAAAATCAATCAGAACTGTTTTAGAAATATGCCTACTATGCACCAAGATCTAGTTTTCCTTTTTTTTAACAAAATTTATCAATCCATTAAGAGGAGACAAGTAAACAAAAATGAATTGTCATTTATGTTATTTTATTAGTGTCACATGAGATTACAGCATATTATTGATTTGAGAATATTTTACCCAAGGAGACTTGTTTTAACATGAACAAATCAGGATCAATACTGTATATGCGTTCATTTTCATAAAAAGCTACAAGGCAATATTTTTTTTTTACAAATCCCATGATTATACTTATAGCTCTGTAAAAAAATTATCATTGTGACCAAATGAGGACCTAGCTAAGATTTAATTATTAAAAAATGGATTATTATTTGCATTGTTGCTTACTTTCCCAGGTGTATTATTTACCGACCAAAAGTAATTTATGTGCTCACCCGGTTATAGAGTGAAGTTTGATTGCCTGTGCAATTTTTGCTGACTTTGCTGCCTTAGCTTACTTTATCAATTCTCTTTTCCCCCCCCTTTTTTCATTAGAGATCGCATATAGTTTAAGAGCTGTAATCTGAAACCTTACAGCTCTAGTGGATACTTAAAAGACTCATTGATACACTTTGAAACCAAGTCAATTGAACAGCATTAGCAACCGCAGCATCTAGCCATTAGGCTATTAGGATCATTTGCCGAGGCACTAAAATTAAATATAGGGACTCTAGCAATTCCCCAATTATATTGTGTTTGTATAATGGCAGTGAAAAGGATATTATTTTAGTCAGCTCAGTGCCACTACTGCAAGAACCAAGATGCTCTCCATTTTGCAGACGTAGATATGTATTGGCCAGGACACTCTGACATTAATTTAATTCCCTTTGCAGGCAGAATAGATCAACACCATGGACAAGATTCAAATACTACTAGTCAATAGCAGTTTTTCAGAGGCCCCATATTTAATTTTTTTTTTTTTCTTTTTTGGGGGGTCAGCATTTAAAATAATACATGTAGGTTAACATACCATCTAGAAAAAGGTATTGAGGAGGCATAGTAAATGGTGCGGAGTCAAGGGAAGGAAATTCCTTGCCTCAGTTAGCTGTCTCCTACAGCTGTGACTCTTCTTGTTCCCACATGTAGCTCATATCTTCACAATTCCCTGGAGAAAAAGCTTCCTAGAAAAAAAGAAAATCTGATCCACAATCATGTAAAAAAAGATAAGGGAAGTTCTGATGTAGGGCTAGGAGTCAGCTTCTTCCATTTTGAGTTGTGTGCAATCCTCTGTTGCAGTAAGAGAGAAGGAAACTATTACAGTTCAGTCATGAGTTACTTTTGTTTCCCAATGCACACCAAAGGCAAGTTGTACTAAAATTGAATGGTGCTAATAGCCATATAAGAATGGCTGTATCATGGTGAAGCAGAAATCCCATTAGCCCAGTTCAACACAGCCAACATCAAGTGCCTAGAGTAGTGCATGAGGTGATACATGCCCAGCACACCTTTCACTGATCTGCAGCTCAGGGACTTTTGGACACAATGGTCATATTTTTGTACTTGCTAGACTTTGATTTTTTTCTTCATTAGTTTGTCCATTTGCTTTTTGAATCTATGTAACTATTAAGCATCCATAAAACTCTTGTGGTTAAGTGATCTGCAGTTTAACTATGATTTATGAGAAAAAAAATGTCCTTTGTTTGGCACTTGTGATCTGCTAATTTTGTGTAAGGCTCTTCCTATCTTTTATTAAGAAGAATGTGGGACTGCTTTATTTCTCCTAGACACTCAGGATTTATAAGCCCTATGGCATATCTTTTCAGTGCTGAAGGATCCTAGTTCATTTAGCTGTTCTTTGCATGGGAACCATTCTATACCTTCTTCTCTATCTCCCTCCTCCCTCATTTTTAGTGCTACTGTATCCTTTTTGAGACTGGGTTCCAGCACTACATGTACTATTCGGGATATGCATCCATCAGTGTCTTTGCAATGTTTCAGTTTCATTCTTTCCATTCTACAGCTCGTGAGTTCAGCAGCTCATCTATTTTTTCCATCTGTACTAGTTAGACTAATAATTTTCTTATCTCTGCGTACAGAACCAGATAATGACCACTGCAGTGCTAGATTTATCTGAGCATGAGATGATGTTTCTGTATCTCTAATTCTGGATTTAGATACTGCTATACAGGCAGATTTTTTCATTAACTCCTCCTGAACTATGAAATGGTGCTAGTTTGTACTTTCTTTCAGTGAAAAATAAAAACATCATAGAAGACCTGGTCTTGGATCAAGCAGTCACAATTTAATTCCAATTTAATTCAGTGGAAGAAAAAGCTGAAGTATATCTGTAGCTAGGTATCTTAATTTAAGTTATGTGTGGATTCAGGCAGTCATATTTACAGCAGACTTGGAATTTCCTTTAGTTAAAAATGTAGAAATTGGAGTTTGTATGCAAAAAATATGGAGAGATATGTAGGAAAGTACCCCAATCTGACTAGAAAGATCAGATGTCTTGAAAAGAATTTTAAGAAGCAGGAAATATAAGTGAGAGGTGAAAGAAATTTTCAAGGAAAGAATCTCAGAACAAAAGTGAATTCTGAAAGCATAGGAGACATATTCCCTGTAGCAAGTACTTACACCTGGGACAGCAAAAGGCTAGTCTTAAAAATTCATGTCATTCCCTCTAGTTCTGGTTTTCTTCCTAGTGCTGTTATTCTTACTTTTCTCTAATGCTGCATCTCTCCTGCTTTTCATCTCTCTGACACTCTTCCTGTGTTGTTTATTTTCAACACTCAGTCAGGTTAGGCACCTCCACTGAATTCTGGCAAGGAGTTAGCTTTCTTCTTTCAGTACAAAATAATTTATTTGCCAGCATATAGTTCTGTGTCTTTTCATTCTTCCTCCTATTGTCACTACCTTAATTCAATACCTTAAGAAAATGACTTCTTCTTTTGTCCCCTTTCAGTCTTTCTCACACAGTCCTAGTGGTTACAGTTGTAGTCTACTTTATTACTGGAGTTACAATTTATTTTAATTTTGGTATTTTGGATTAAAAAATCCCTTGCCTTTTCTGTAAAACACATTTGCCCAGAAGATGATGGTTTCTAAACATTACTTTCATTTCTGACTTTCCTTTCCAGAAAATACTTGAGAAAATATAATTTCCTCACCTAAGCAGTCATCTCACAAAACAGCATTAAAAAAAAAAATAAACTAAAAAAGGCAGCTTTCAAATGGTGTTTGTTCTTGTTCTGGTTAAATGAATGGTTTACAGAAAAAAGCTTCAAAAGGCTATGTTGAAGTGGAAAGGCCTGGAGAAAGAGCAAGGAGAAAGAGGAGGCCTGAGATGGTGAGAAGGCCCACTGTAAGAAGATACCCCCTTCCCCACTATAAGGTATATTTACCTCATATGTAATGCCACTCAAAACCGGGCACAGGCTGAGCAGCTGAAAACGATGAGGTGCTAGGGTTGCACTACGGACTAAACTAGTCTGATGCTTTTTTAAAGGGAACTGATAGTCAAGCAAATAAAAAAAAAAAAAAAAAAAAAAACCACATTTTTTTACCTTTGTTCTTTAAGTACATTTTTGTAACTTTTTGTGGCTTTTTGTGAAAAACGGCTCTTTTAATTACTAAAATAATAGGTTGTTTTTACAGACATTTGAGAGAAGGCATTACATTTAATTTATATATACATTACATTTCAGCTTGACACAACTTAATATTTTAGTCTGTCCTGAGACTGTGAATGGAAATAATCGGTGGGAAAGCTATAGGGCAAGTTAAAATGCCATTCTACTGCAGTGTGGATAAGCAGCATGCTTTCTCTTGTTTGAGAATTTACAGCAGCTCTGAGTTTTCATGAAGTATGTAATCAACCTGTGGAGCAAGGAAGCAATAGAAATGTCTGGATCAATGTTTCTGAGTTTAGTGAGGGGTTTTGGAAAAAGAACATGGAGCTTTTCTGTCAGGAGAGAAATATTACCCTTGTAGCAGACAGCTTTTCATGGCATTTTACAGCTTTATTTTTCTTTTCTTCTCTTTCATACTGTAAAAATAGTATTTCTTCCTACAAGCACAACTCAAGAATGTCCTCTAGACAAAAGCTAAATTAAAAACCTTAAAAGGAAAAATGAAAATAAAGTTTGGTTGCTAATGTTGATATACAATGCACAAATTATTTCTTTCTGCCCTTAATGAGCTTGTCAAATCTTCAAGAGCAACCAACGCAAGCCTTAGAATTCTGACATTAGTTCAGACTAGAGCAATGTAGTGTGGTAGCAGCAGTGGATTTTTCTTCATCAGCAGCTGAATCACATTCCTCATAGCATTTGCTGGACACAGCATTCATGAACTAGATTGCTGTTTCACAATCATGCACTATTAACTTTTGCTGTAAATGTGGTTTTGCCACTTGGTAATTGGATTAAAAAAAAAAAAAAGGCAGGAAAACCTTTATTGAGGTTTTTGAACCTTGTGGAGAATAGTGAGATTCCTTTTCAGTAACTTATAGCGTGGCATACACTGAAATTGGTTAAGTGTGCATAGCTACAGCAATAACAATTTTGTAATGAGATATAAAGCAAACATGAGAATCTGCAACAGGTATTTTGATTCCCTTTTGCCCCTAAGTAAATGGGCACTGAGTCCAAGCCAATCATACTATCTACTGCTAATATTACAATTGTACCAACTACCAAGCTAAAGACATACTACGTGGCAAAGGCCCAGAAAGATGTCGATAATTTCTGTACTTGGATGTGTATACATTTTGTTCTATTGTGAGACAGAATAATATATATATATTTTAATGGAAACCAATAATGCTATTGTAAAAATCTGTTTGCCAATTGATTTTTGCAGAAGACATTGAAAAAGATTTTAATGTACAAACATAGATAGCAGAAATAGATGCACATACAAAAAGGCATCTTAGACAAAAAAAGGAAACATTTAGGTGAAATATTTGTGGCATTTTCCTACACTTGCTTTTTGACTAGATTTGTAACAAGTGGGAAGGGCAATACAGAATAGTGGCTGCAATGTTAGGTTGAAATGCCAGAAGTACCTATATTTTGATCCAAGTTTCCTGCTGAGTAACCCAATTGAGGTTTCTTTCTCTGACAAATATGAAAAAACAAAAACTTCGGTATTATTTTTGTTTTCTAAGTCTCAGCAATTAAACAAAAGATTTTTTGAATGTAATCTTGTGAAAGATATTGTGTAACAGTGCTTTATCTGAATCAGTCTCCCTTTTTTATTCATTTTTCGTAAATAGCCTAGTACATAGCCTATACGAACTTTCTATGAACAGAATTTCTGTGTTTTGTGGTAAATATAAATCATAACAATTTAGTGATGGCATTTGTCCAGATACGCAACATTAATTAATAAAGTACACAAGTGAAAAGGTGTCAATCTTAATCAATCTTCTGTGTTGTGTGGACCTGTATTGAGAATTAAATATACATTAATGAAGGCAAAACTGAGAATATTCTTATTGCTCTTCACCTGAGACCACTGAATGTATTTGCACAAGCAAACTAGAGTTTTATGGCTTGGGCTTAAGTACAGTCCAGAATCACCCATCTTCTCCATTTGCACAAACAAAGACCCATTCCAACTAGCTCTCTGTCCTTATCTCTAATGATAGCTGAGCAGAATTCTGCTGGAGCCAAGGGCTTTTCTCAGCGAGAAGTAGAGACAAAGGGATTTTAGCGGCAGAGATCCAAACAACAGCATGCTTCTGTCCTACAAAGCCAAATAATTGGTCCTATCATATGTTATTTAGTTTTATGGATGCAATCACGGGTGTTTCTCTTAGACTGCTGATAGCAGAAGCGGAATAGCTGTAAGAAAGACACAACTCTTGCACGGGCACAGTCTCCTACAGTCTGCCGAGATCCCTCTGACATATATACATCTGCACCTGACCTAGGTGTCCTAGCTGCTTTGGTACTCAGTGGAGAGAAATAAGTATTCTAATGGTGTAAGATACTTATTTCAGGATGGGATTAGTCAGACCTTTTTTCTTTCTTTTGATTGTACAGACAGCTTGCTCAGATACAGCTGTCGAAGTGGACAACTGTAAATGTTCAGGTCAAATGAAACTTAAAGTTCAGTCACTCTCATGTCTCCCTAAACATTTGGGCCAATGGAACTGAACTTCTTTTCAGGCATGTGATTATTCAAAGTACCTGTGCAGAGATGGATTCAAGGAGGTTAAGACCGCAGTTCATTCCCCTGTTAGTAGTCCCTAACGTGGTGTGTGTACCCCAGGTCACTTGGTGTGCTGGGGAGCCCCCTCCAACATGGTCAGGTCTGCATTTGGCTGGGAGCATATCATGTCATCTAGCGACAGATACACCCACAGAAGGGCCCAGAAAAGGTGTGACATTACTCCTTTGGAGAGTCCAAAAAGCCTGCTGAGCTGGGTGAGTGCTGCATATCTGAGTACTTGGCTTCCTTTAGCTGTTAGACGTGTAAGAACCTGTTCAACCACTGGTCCCAGTAGCATGAGTTTTTTCACCCCTATGTAAATGATGGAATAACTGGTTTCATCTCTATTTCATCGGAGTATGTATCACTACTGGTTCTGTATTCAGTCAATTAAATCATGTGCCCAATTGTTGTAGCACACTATTAAATATTAAGAGAAAGGGAAATTAAGTAACACTTCAGCCTTCTTAATAATTTATAAGCCCACCTAACCTTAATGACAAATTTGAGTGGGATGCGATGTGTTAGGCAGATTTAATGCAGTGCAGGATTTACACTTGGCTGCTGCTAAAGCAAGTCAGTGCTAACCAGATGTAGGCAGGGTGGGGCAGATTATGTGAACCCTTCATGGACAGGAGAAACTCATCTAGAGAGAGAGCTAAGGCAGTTCCAGCCTGATTCTTTTTAATGTCACAGTTCATTTGCAGAACCATAACTGGAATCAAGAATTAAAAAGCCTTGTATAAAAGTCAGTAACATTAAACCTTTAAGACTCATGTTTCATGTGTCATAAAAAGTCTATGAAAGGATTTTATATTCTGTACAGTGTTTTAGCACTTTCAATCATTTTTTTTCCAACATAACTTTTGTGAACACTTTTATAGCCTCTAAATGAAAAACTAAACTATGTGTCATTCAAAAAAAGGTTTTATGGATCACAGAATTTAATATAAGTTCTGCACCATAACAAGGAACTGATAAACCTATATTAGAATTAATTTAAAACGTGGAAACTGTTTTAGAAGATCGTGCACCACATGTTGTGGTAAACAACACTAGTGAGTTAAAAAATTTGTTGTAGACGTACACACTCTTTGACTGCAATGTGAACTGAAAATTAAAATAACAGAAATGTTAGTGGTTAAAAAATGTGTTTATGTAGTGCATATTAAAATCACAAATTTTCATGCAAATGAAAATGTTTTCCGTAAGTGGAATAGAATAAATTCTAAAAAAATAATCAAATGTACATGATAATAAAACCCAGGTTGAAACTGTGTCCAAGAATATACAGTATGATATAAGGTCTAATCTTTCTCCAGGGAAAAGATTGTTACTCGTTGGTATCATTAACATTTATGAATTAAAGCTTCTTTATGAAATGGCAAAATTAAAATTATATTCTTCAGGTGCTAACCTTATATTATGCATCTGTTTTACACTAATGAGGAATCTCTTCTTTCTTTAATACATGATGGTTGTATGCTGTTATCAAAGGAAGAAAGTATCATAGGAAATATGTATAAAAGTAACAATTTGCACATTTTGTCCCCTGTAAAATGCTGCACAGACTTAAACAGTAATTTTCCAAACACTTTTGCAAGGTAGATAAATATAATCTGCCCAATATACAGACTGTGATGTCTCATTGATTTTTTCCTGTTTCTCATGCTGTTTCTGTTCAGACCTATCTGTTCCTGCTGCAAGAGGGCCAAAGGGGACCTCTCGTCTATGTTTTCTGTTTAAATGATAGGCTTTCTATTTTGGGACTATTTTACTGCCATTGACTATGACTATAACTCCACAGAACCACACCAGTAATATAAACTGTAACAATACATTATTAGTGACAACAAGGAAGTGCATAAAATTAAACGTCACATTCATTCCTCCTAGTTTTAGCTGTTTGAGAGCTAGTCATCTGGGCTTCGTTTGTGGTTCATGAGGAAGCAGTTGTTCATTAGGGCTGAAACTGTGCCTGTTCATCCACCATTCCTGCTTGGGGTGTGGAGTTCTGAATGTTCTTAGCAAATGACAGTCTGTTTGAAGACCATTATTTTTAAGTGATGGGCAGTTTGGTCTTGGCTAAAAGGAACTAAATAGGAAATGTGGGAGTCACCTTGAGACTGTTATCTAACTGTATACAGTTAGCCTACATTACATAGAACATTAACCATTCTATGATTCTATGATTGCAGACATGCATACATGAGCTAAGTGCTCAAGCTCACAGTATAGTTAGTTGCCCCATTGATGACCCATGCATACGTGCCCAGTTCTGTTTCAGGTGGGACCTCTTGAAGTAGCAGTGTGATGCTCTGGGATTTGCTGGGATGCTCCAGAATGACTCAGGTGGCACTAGAAGCTGCAACATATGCGATTACATCAAGCCCTGGATCTTTCTGTTGACTAACTGGAACTTGGATACCTAGCTCTCAAGCAGATACCAACACATTGTGGCTAAATTTAAGTGAGTGAATCTGAAAAAAAAATCCTACTCGGTCCTACCCTGTGTCAGTGGGAGGAAGCAGGAGCGCACTAGAAGGAGCACTCACAGGAGCATGTGCCATATTGTTAGCATTGCATGATGATGATCACAGTACAACAAACCATTTATTGACTTAAGAAGAAGTTCCTTTTAGTTAAGTGTCAAAACCCTATGGGTGGTGTTACCTACGGTTGGAGACATCTTTTCTTATGCTGACATCATCTGCCCCGTTCCTAAGTTTCCTTTTTGCTATCTTTGAGAAGGTCAGGCACACTTTATTTTTTAGTCTTTCTATAAAGTACAATTAGGTGATTTTGCTACTCACATAGTTTGCAACTGGTTCACTGGCTTTACATTTTGAAGACAGGAATGGTAGACACAAATTGGTGGAGGGAAGAAAGTAGTGAGTATATGTACTACTTATCCTTGGCTTTGCTGTCTACCTGTGCAGACTGTGAAGCAGCACATATTATCTTCATCAAACTTTGCCAGGGAGCCGCATACTTTTTTATTCTTGTTCTATCCTCTTTTATGCTGTGGTGTCCCCAAAGAGCGCTTGGTCCAGTCATCACAACATGCAAATTCTGGTGTGTATTTCACTTTTTTGTACACCTTTCCTCACATTTGCATTAATATTACAAGGAGTCATTTCTGCTAAGACAATACCTATTGAACTTAACCACTCAGTACCTCTTATATTAAACATGTAAGCATGTGCTTAAATTGAAACATATGTCTATGACTTTCCTGTTCAGTGAGGTACCTAAACATGTTTAACTTCTGGGCCTAAAAAGTGCTCTTAAAGGCTTTACTGAATTTGTGCCTGAATGAACTGTTCTGCTAGTTACTGCTACTTGTTTTGTTTACTCCATGTCAATAGCAATAATTTCAAGTTGTCATGTGTCTATCTTCTGCTAATTCATAAGCATTTCGTTAGATGTTATTTGACTTTAAAAGAAATAGCCTTGTGGCTTTATGAATCTTCTAGGGAATTTAAGCAACAGGCTTGTTGGCAATGTGTTACTTCCCTCAAAAGTCAACCTTGTAACTTGTATAACTATGCCTAACCTTAGCAATACTTTCAAAATTACTTGTACACACGTCAGCTTCCCTACATGTTTTGACAAATGACACATTTCCTTTGGTGCTTCTTTGTGGGTAACAGCGTGTGAGGATATGGTAGTGGCAAAATTTATTACGGTTATTTTGTAGTTGATATTAAAGGACATGATGTATTGTATCAGGTGTCTGACCTTTAAAGATCTTAGGACCCAATTCATTACAACATAAAATTTACATATTATTCAACATTCTATAGTCCTTTTATGAAAAAGTCATGATGCATACGTACATGAGATTTAAAGCAGACAATCCCTGCACATTGCAGATATAGAGGTTGAAGACAGTGTGAAATGAAAAATATTGTAGGTTGAAGAAGATTCACTTTTTTAACCCATGAAATAGATTACTCTGGCTGCACCTTTTTGTACAAAGTCTTAGGAAAAATAAATGGAGCACACAGACGCAATGCTATATTAGATACAAGCTGTATTCCTGTGTCTTTCGTAAATCTTGACAAGACCTACCTGTCTTTGTTCCTGTGTGTGATGAAGTTTTCCACTAATCTGATATATGAAGAGTCAGCCTGGGGGATTTTGTCAAGGAGAAATTGATGAGTTCTTCTGTGCATTGTGTTTGCACATACTCAGCTGGAACACACTCTGAAAACTATACCAGCATTCCTACCTTTTGTGCTCTCTTATTCATATTTCGGTGGTATGAACACGCATTCTTTACCACAGGAGATAAGAGCAGCTGCAGTCTACCACTTTTTATAGCTGCTACACCTGAGGTGTGTAGCTGATATTGTGCACCTGGTTGTTGTGCAGTCAGTTGTGGATATCTGGAGATGCTCCAGGTGTTCAGACCAGCATAACTGAGCTTGCTTTTATGCTACATCTGTGCCAATGCTCTAAGATCTTCCTGTTGGAGAGCTCCCTATCCTTTCATACCAGTAAAAGTACAAAAGCAACATATGGAGTTGGCTAAGACACTTGATACAGCAACTGTAAATTGTCCAAGCTGCAAAATCCACGTAGAGGAGTGGTAATGACAAGCAAACAGTACACGTCTACTTCTTTTTCAAATTGGGAAGCTCTTTCATTCCAAACATTCAGGTGTAATCTCTTCTCAAGGCTGCGCTGGCTTCTCTGCTGGTTTTTTTAACTTTGTTGTCATTTATAGCACCCTGAGACAGCCTGTTCTAAAGCTCTGGAATTTGTTGACAGATTTCAGTGTTGTGTCAAGATATATATGCTCACCATGATTTTCACATGGAGAAGGTTGGGCCAAGCATTTTGCTTTCTGTTATTCTAAGGGTTAGACTCTAGGTGTGGAGTAAGATCCAGATGCCTAGATTTAGGCATGCAGAGTTGCTTTCTGGAACTCTTTAAAACCATCTATTTCTCTCAATTTGTTAGACAGAGAACACAGGCATTTATGATAGAACTGATTTACTAGAATCCCCAAAATTTGAAACCAGGCTTGGTGATCTGGCCATATCATGGACTGTGTTATCTAGGAATTACTGCTTCTGTAGCCTTTACCAAAGAGTTGGACCTGAGCTTTGAAGTTGAACTGATTCTCTGAGGATTGAAACTTTCACCCTCTGTTACGATATGGAACATGGATTCCTTTATTGTTATCACAAAATGTGACAATACAGGCAGTAATGTGCATAGGAGATGACAAGGAGGACTGAGACAAGGACATGCCCTGCCAGAATTAAGCAGGGTTTTACATGCAAAAGCAATGTTGAAAGAATGTGACTGAGGTACTTTCAGAAGCTATATAGACTGATACAAGACTGGGATTATGGTTTAATTTACCCTTGCTGGACATGTGCATTATTACTATTTTTATTTATGTGCTCCACTTATGTAACTTTTGCTGTATTTAGTTTAGAGAGTGAATCTGGGCACGTTTATCAGACTTTTGTGAAAAATGATGCTATTTATTTTTTTACAGAAAACATACTGGGAAGGATTTATTTTACCATAAGTTAGTCTTCTAAATGCTGGATGTTTATTCTAAGCTAGTCTGGGATTTTTCTGTAGTCAAAGGGAAAGACAGACACCTACTATCCCATCCATTTATCCTTACAGAAGTTTAGTTATTCAGCCTATCTCCTTACTGTCAACAGAGAGGCGTGGTGACCAGCTCATGGCTAACTTCTAGGTGTTTCAAATTTGCTGAAACAATCCCATGCATAGTGGCCAAAATAAGAGACTGGAAAAAAAGAAAAGAAGGTGTCATGGTTAAGGGAGCTGAATGCAACCACAGGGAATTTTACTCTATCTGTGCATCTGTCAGGGAATTCCTGTGGGATGCTTGGCAAGTCACTGAACAGGTGGTCAATAATTGTGTGTTTCTTGTGTTATGGGTGTCTGGAGTCTGATTTACAGAAGCAATAAGCACTCACAACTGAAATTGAAGTAAATTGTAATTTTATTGTGGAATGCTACATGCTCATAAATACCTGGTCCCGTTGTTCTTAAACTGAACATCCCAAACTAGTGAATACTTTGGGCCCACATTCTTTGTGTCATTATTCCCAACTGTAAAATGGGAATAATGACACTCATCTCCCAGAGGTGTTAGGAAAGTGAACTTACTACTGTCTAGGAAATATTTAGGAAAGTTTTACAAAGAAGCCCTTGGGGAAATTAATAATTCTGTATTCAGAGCAGGATTTGAATGGCATGCAGAAAAACCTTGGGCCATACACTGAACAGTTAGGAGGCAACAATATTGAATGCCTGTTTGTTAACTGAGCATCAGCCTTCACATGAATTGAATTGAGCAAGGAGGGGGGAAATAGAATGCGATTATGCCAATTTAAAGACTTCTTAAAATACAGGCATAGAGGCAAATGAGAATTCTTGGAGGTAACCTAGATTTTGAGTGCCTTTGAGTGTCAGACTTCTGTCAAGTTCTTTTACCACATTTTGGTTTATTTCTAAGACAATAAACTGAAAAAAGAAATATCCCACCTCATGTCATTTTATGTCATATGAACAGCCCTCAGTAGTGCTTTCTATATGGTGGACATCAATCGCAAAAACATTAGCGACTTGAGTTAATGGGTAGGAAAATAGGGCATGCAAATAAAGATAGTTTCACATTGCTGATGTCTTGTGGGGGCAATGTGGTGGATTTCACAGAGATTGGGGCTCAGCAGACCTAGGAGTATTGGGCTTCCTTCCACTCTGTAAGAGTAGCGTACTTCTGGGCACAAACAGTGCATATCTCCACCCTTAGTCTGGACTTACATTACCTTCTTCCTCTAAGCTTCACTTTTCCACGTAACTTATTTTGGGACTTACAGTCCCAAACAACAGTTTCAGTCTGCAACAGACAATGAGAAGAGCCCCATGTGGTTCCCCTGTCCACTGCAGAAATTAATTTCTGATGTTCTTCAAGAATATCTTTGTCATATGTCAAAGATGATGGGAGAGTTTCCCCACTGCCTTTCTCCCCCAAGTTGTGCTTCTGCATGTGAAAGATGTGGGCTGAAAGGGGAAGGATAAGGCGCAGCGGTGGCAAGAAGATGCTTGACACTGAAATTTTCACCCTAAAAATTTAATTTCGTTCTTACAAGCAAAACAGTGTCTTGCAAGGAAAAGTTTGGGTAATCTGCTGAACAGATAGTACCACCATGCCACCTGAAATGTTCTCATCTTGTCAGAGACTTGTACTTGTTTGATACTTCTAAAATTATTTCAAATTATTTTAAGATGCTAAGTATGTTTTATGCAAATAATCATTTTTTTTAAATATGCACACTAACCCAATGAAAATTATCCCAAACAACAAAGACATGTACCCTTTATACTTTTCCTGATATTTGCAACCAGAGCATTCAACACACCTTTCTTCCTCAGCTATTACAATGGGATTTTTTAAGTTTGAGAGAAATAAAGTGAGCACAAAGAAATTAAATGAATGACCATTTGAACACAAGAAAATACAAAATGTTATAACAGTTTTTATTGAAATAATATAAACTGATAATAAAGCTGACAGTACAAGATTGCAAGATATCTTAGCAGAGCATATAAGTACTATAGAAAATCTACTGATAATACAAGACATTATTTTCTGTAACCAGGGGAATAAATTGTCACACAGAACCCATTTCAGGTTTTGATGCATTAGCTGTGGTGTGAGGACAGTGTCTGAGCAGGCATTTTATAGATGAAATGTCTGTTTATGTCCTATTACAGACTCTCGTGATCTAAGGAACTTTGCTTTTAAGACCTAAGCACAACTTGCAATTCAGTAACCTTCATCCGAGCCAGCAAGGTGTTTCTCAGCACTGAGCTAGCTGGTAGCCATGTTATGAGCACAAAAGTTGCTTTAGCCAAGATGCTTTGTCTCCCTAGAAAATGTTAGCCATTATTCTGATTTCACCTCTGTCAGATTAGCACTAGTTGCAAACTACTATTTCAGAGCATTTGCTCTGACTGAGTAGAAATGTAAAGGAAAATCATGCTTGTGAAACCAAGACAGGGAAAATGAAGGGAACTGCTGTGAAAATAAATGGGGAAAAAAGTTTATTTTTTGAGAAAAGGATTGATGAAATGATATGAAGGTGAACCCCTTATTTAGCCACTGACTACACCTGCCTAGGACAGAGACCTAGAAATTTGTGTCCTTATGTAAGTAAAATATTTCTTGTAATTCTGGTGCCCCATTAGCTTGGGATATTACATGGATTTCCAAGGATATCTTTGATCTGGATTCTCCTCATCAACCAGTTGCTCATCTGCATGCCACCAAGAAGATCTCTCTCCTTGACTGAATGCAATTTCTTTGGAATTACCTGGTGTGAGATAAGCATCACTTTTCAAACCCACATCACAAACCGGACTTGTCTCACAGCTGCTGGGTTTCCATGTTCCGTTGCCTAATTACAGTAAGTTTGTTTTGACCGAATACTACCAGTGAGCGATTCACTTAGTACTTTCCCTTTTAGAAAATCTGCGAATCCGTATTGCAGTTTGTAGGGGGTTTGTTTTGTTTGTTTTTTTTTTAGCGTTCCCAGCTAAACATTTGAGACTTGATAAAAATAAAACAAAGGCAGGAAAAAAAGGAAAAAAAGAAGAAATCCGAAAAGTGATATTATCTTAGGTTCGTGTTCCCGGTGGCAGGTGGTAAGTGGGTGCTGGGGGCCGTGGCGGAGAGGCAGCCTGCCCTCAGCAGAGGGTGCTGTCTTCTCACGCTAGCGGCGGCTGAGCGAGAAGGTCACTCAGCCTATTGATAAATCACTGCGCCGTGATTCCTAACTGACAGCTCAAACTAAAATCAAGCTGGATGAGAGAGAACAAAAGGCCATCAAGCAGCCATTTTCTTGACACTTTTATTCAATCACCAGCAGATTGCTTACGACAGCAATAGCAGCTGTTTTGTCTTCATCTTTCCACATTTGATAAAAGGTGTCAACTCAAATTTTTGTAAATAATTCACTTACCCCTACTGCACACACCAGCACTGCTCAGCATATGTATTCTGTGCGAGCAGATCACTGAGGCAGGTCAGGGCTCAATGATATCAGCTGAAGGTCATCTGTGATCTAAACGGAAGCACTGATAAAGCTACAGTCACTCAAGGTCAAAGATAAGAACTACACTGAGATATTTGTAACGTGGACAAAAGGTTAAACAATAGAGAGAAAAGCATGGTATTGTTTCAGTTAACACACTAATGATTTTTCTATTGTTCTTTAGGAAACACTGCTCCAGCAGATTCAGATGATTAACGCTTCTCAAGTATGGTGTATATTTAAGTGCTGGATGTGAGCAATTACAGAATTTCACTTCCCAAAGTTGGTAATGTCAGGTAATATCTCTCAGCCTTAATATGCTGCTGCTAATACAACTGAACTGCAAATGGGAGCAACAGCAATTTTTATTGCAGGCATTGAAAATAAAAAAAAAGAAAAAAAAAAAACAAACACCAAAAAACCCCAAACCATAAAAAAATCCAACCAGGTAATGTATCAAACAACAACAGTTTAAAAAGATAATTAACTAAAATACAGTTTACCTTGAATTTCTCCTTAAAATAAATTTAGCTCCCAGACCTGAATAGAATTAGAGCATGTGCCTAGCATTTCCTGTTGTAACAGCTTCATTTGCTTTAAAGGCTTAGAGAAACTAATAGAGAGATCTTTGAATTACTGCAATATGACACTCTATCTGATGTTGGCAGTAGCCAAAGCACTGAGATTAAAAATGATACATTCTTCAATACTAGGTTGGGTTTTTTTTTCATCCAGTTATATTACTCAGAAAATAAATCTAAACAACAGTTAGTCACTGTTTATCACTATTTGGTTTATACTTTCTAATAGCCAAAGTATATGTGCATTTGAGATTCTGTCTGTGCTCAAGCAATAGGGAATTTATTGCATATAATTGATGTACATGAAGATCAGAGAACAGTTGCCTCACATTTTCCTGTTGTTTCTGCCTCAGTGCTTTGGTAAAAGCAACTTTCCTTATTCCAGCGTACTTGTGATAGAGAAATAACAAAATCTGAATGAAAGAAGATCTCTTTTATTTTTTAACTAAGCATGATAGTATTTGAATACTTTCTTGCTGAAAGCAGGAATCCTGTCTGCATCAGTGTCATTCCTTACCTACCCAGTTGTATACAGTCTTAATTAGAATTAATTTTCAGCAACTAATTTTATTTGTGGACATTGCCTCATTTTCTGCTTGTGGAATATTTGCATTACAGTTTCTTCAAAGATATTTTTTTCAACTTGCTTAGTGGTTTGACAGGTCTTAGTGAATTAATTAGGAAAGGTTTTTAGGGAACTTAAATCCTAAAAAACCAAATTGTGTTTCATGGCACAGATTGGCCAAGTAATTCATACGGCATTATTTCCTCCTGTTGGTGCTGTGTCTTAGAAACAAAAAGATGTCTTGAAAACAACCAAAAACCACTAGGATTTGGAATCTGTCATCACATACACAAGATTAAAAACCTCAGAAAACTTTCCATTTTTGGTCTTGTTACTATCTTCTCAAAGTGTCATTCTTATAGGAAAGTAGACCACTAAAAATTAGTGTCTGTCTGAAGAATTAAAATGTGACGTTCTTTCATCACAAAGCCATTGCTCGTGAATGTATGCTCATAGCAGGGAAAGGTGCTGTTATATTATTTAATAGTCATTGTAGCAAAGCACTAGTAAAGATTTATGGAAACACTGATCATTTGTTTTAAGTTGTATTATGTTATGTAAAAGCAGTCAATGCATTCCATTTACCAGTTTCCTAATTTTGCATTTACCAGTCTATGGATCCTGACATATAATAACTGTGGAGAATAATCTGTGAGCTTTAAATGTTTTCATCCTTAATATTAGCTTAAACCTTTCTTCCTCAAGCATTAATACAGGCAAACCTGCGTTAGTTTTTCCATGAGCATATAAGAAGTATGTGTCTATATGAAGTGAATTCATGCTCTATATAATTTTGCAAATAGTCAAAGAATTATTTTTCTGACATTTGCTTCTGGAGACAGCTATGTATTATGAAACTGCAGTCAGTATGAGTAACTATGTCAGAAATTAGCCTCCTGTCCAAGACCAGTTTCACTGCCTATACCTCATCTTGCCCAGTACCTGCCAGTCTATCTGGAATTTTATATGCTGCGTATTATACATAATTTTAGAGAAAATAGTTCCAGGAACAATTTTAAAGTTCTGAGGCTAGTTTCTTAACCTGTATAAATCAATATATGGTTTTTTCAAGGTAAAAGAAGGAAGAGGGTGAAGGTCTGTTATTGAAACTTGGACTCAAGTAGGAGGAAAGACAATGGAAAAGATAAGATGTAGAGAAATGGGAAGGGAACACAAGAGCTCTGAAGAGTAAGGGAAAGAAAAATGTAAGGAGCAGAGGCACCAAAATGGGCATGGCAAGTGCTATGGGACAAGGAGCATGGATGCAGGAGACTGAGGCTCTGATCAAAAGACAGTAGGGTACAGCAGAGGCTTTAGTAAGATGGAATCTTCCTTCCCTGTATTGAACTTTAACTCTTCCTTTTTTTCTAATTCTAAAACTATAGGCACTTAAAAAGAATCACCAGGTATTGTTAATTTATTGCAAATAATGTGATCTTGGCTATGAGTATGGGATCATTTGTGATAATTGATTCTGGATGAAAATGCCCCTTTCTCATCCCTTAACTTGCACCCAAGGTTAAGAATTCCACTGAGCTCCAAGCCAAGAGTTTTTTTACTCCACTCTATGTCCTCCATAATCTTTATTATTAAATCTCTCTCTAGGTAACTATCGCTCACTCATTTGGCAAATATAAAAAATAAAAGCTTGACAATGTTGCCGAATTAAATCTATAAATGGAATGTATCTTGCAGCATAGCAGACCCAAATCCCATTAACTGTACTGCAATTAATATCAAAAGGAATAAACAGAATGATGTGCTTATGTAGCACATACATTTCCATATTCTCTTGTAAAGAGAGGATCATGGTGCCTAGCAAAAAACACCATGAGCACGTATGGTTTTAAATCCAAAACTCCAGGTTTTATCCTTACAGAAGTTCAAGCTTGACTATGAAATGAATATGAACCAGCAGTGTGCGCTCACAGCCCAGAAAGCCAACCATATCCTGGGCTGCATCAAAAGGAGTGTGACCAGCAGGTCGAAGG
>JANHGB010038354.1:2462-21581 GCA_026283785.1 Coracopsis vasa
GGCCTCTGCAGGCAACTCCACATCCTTCAGCAGCAGTGTCAATTCAATGGATAAGGTACAGTCCATAGTGCATACACTGATGGTTAAGAAAAGGACTTTCCTCCAAAGGGTTATACAGCCCTTGGACTTCTTTCCAAAGCTGTGTCTATCTCTTACAGAATTTCTCCTCATTATTTCTCTCAGAGCTTCCCACTCTAATTTCCTTCGGTTTCCAAAAAGCAAACAAACCTTGAGTGGTATGACTCCTCCCTGAGGGAGGAGATTTATTGTTTTGGTAAGAACCACCCACTGGCCGAGCACTTGCATAGGTCAGTTCCTGAGTGGTAAAGCCTATAAATAAGTTCATTTAGAGATCTGGTGATGCCCCTGGGAAACTCTACATTTGTGTAGAGGCAAATCCAGGCCAATGCCTCTCCCGTTCCTTTTATTTTTAGAGACTTGATCCCAAGAACAGCAGACTTCTTTCTTGGGGCCATATTTTTTAAAGTGGTCCTATCTCCACATCCAAGTGTGAAACTATAATAATAATAATAACAACAACAACAAATGATGGTGATAAGAGTAATACCTTTCACTTATGTGTTTCTCATTGCTATGATTTGCATTACATCAGAAATGTACAATAGGGGCTCCCTGCCAAGCAGATAACCAGTGTTGACCTGAAGAAACTATGCTCCAAGACATAAGCTAGCTCCAAAAAAAAAAATACACATGCAAAAGTATATACACTCACATATATGGACTCAATCTGATTCATCCAAAGAGATGAAAGCAGTTGGCAAACAGCAATTAACTCATTTTCATGCAATAGATAAGCATCATCTTTCTATCTGATGGATGAGCAAGACAAGTTAAATGACTTGCCCAAGGTTACACAATGCATCAGGGCAGAGCTTGGAAGCGGTATAAAGGAGTCCTCATTCCCTGATCTAACCTTCCTCTTCTTGACTTTCATCTGAATTTTCAGTGTAAAGAAGAATAGACTTTCAGAAATGTGCACACACATACACATACACTTGTAAACCTGGAAGATAAAAAGACATTAAGGTTGGGCTCTAGCTGCATATGGTTAGCAAACTTGAAGATCTGTACGTTCTCCATGGCCTCTTGCTCAATTTAAAAGTCTGGAGACAATTAACATTTGATTATGAGTAACAAATTCTCTGTTACAACAGAAATTAGATCTGTGCTCTCTTGATGTTATAATTCTCAGTTTTAATGTCACTGGATTTTAGCTTTAGGTGAGGAAGAACCAAGAGTTACTGGTTAACAGCGAATGGCTGCTTTTCGTAAAAGCAGCAGAGAGATTGAAACCATTAAATGGCTTGCTTCCTTTTTTATCTTTTGGTGTCTACCTGAGAAGGAAACACTCACTGTTTTATCAGTAAATTACAGAGAATTCTCTCACTTCCATAACATTATCTACTCAAAGATCTTTAAGAATACTAGGCACTAATTCAGTGTGACAGCACTGCTATAAGCGTATATGGGGCTTCTCCACATTTTACAGAGGAAAAAATTATAGGAGGAAATTTGAAGGTCTGCTTGTTAGCAACATTGCTGTGTGAATGGTATGTGTGGGTATAAAGAGCCTGGCATATAAATATAATAGTCCACTTCCAGGGACAAATTGGAATATGTATATAAGGTAAACTATTGTACCCAATAGCTGTGAAATTTAATATCACACAAGTAAGTGACTTACCCATGATCTCAAAGGAAATCTGTGGCAGAATCGGGAAAGCATCCCGCTCTTGTTCTCGAGCCACAAAACCACTTTTCCCTTTGAACCTCCAATCAGTCTTTTCTTTGATTTAAGGTTGACTGAGATGAGCTGATTAAGTTTCCATGTATCATCTGAAAGCTTCAGAACAGGCTTGTTTTGCTAGACATTCCCATCAGCCCCCATAGTTTCAGGCCTTTTGATTATAAAATGCTTTTTACGTTAGTCTTCATGGAAACTCCCTTTTTCTTTTGTTTTAATCATTTACAAGCTGGAGCCTTGCCAATTTATGTAACATGGTCTCATCCTACTCATTATTTCATCATACTCCTGCCAGATCTTTATTAAATATATTTCTTCCCCCCCCTCCCCCCCTTTAGTAAAATAGGGATGGGTGCCTGGGAACCTGGATATGCAAAATGAGTGGGAATATAGATTTTTTTTTTCTCTGGGTTTTTCACCTTCTTTCTTTCCAAACTCAGAAATACCAGCGAGAAGGTTTATCTTCCTCACTTGTGGGAGAGCAACTGTCAAATTTAGGTGGATTATTAGTGTGTGTGTGTGTGTCTTACCTTCCCAAGCGCCATGGTTCCCACTAAGAGGGATCCAAGCCACAGACTTTGAGATAATTTTCATGGCCCTAGCGCACACAAAATCTGCTAAATTTGCTCTATAGATCAATGGAGCAGTATTTTAGCTTTCCAAAATACCTCCCAGGTGTAAATACCTCCTAAGCCTTTTGCACCTGAAGTTCAGGTGCTCTTTGTTTTCCTATCTCCTTTCACTGCCTTGGTACTTTCCTATCCTTCCCATCTCATCTCTTATTTTTAAGGCTAACTGAAAAAGCTATATAATTCCCTGTGATTTTTCAACACCCACACTCACTCCTTTGAATGCCATGAGCACAACATCTATAATGTGATACTAGAACTATGCCAAGGACACCCTCAAGGGACATTGAGGTGCTCTAGACTTGGCTGGGTAGTTCAGGGAGCAAGGGCACTGGACACAGCTGAATCCTGCTGGTGAAGCTTGGTCGTGGTGGTTGTCTCTCTGTAAGGATTTCTTTGAGTATTCTTTGCATCTTACAAAGACCCATCTTGTGAAGAAGTGGTCACACAAGGTTAGTCCAGGGCTGGAGGCTGTGTTGCTCATACTTGATAAAGCCACACTTCCCTTTTGGGTTGTTTTTAGACTCAACCAAAGCCGTGGGGAGACATGTGATTTCTTACTCCATGGAGCAATTCCCAGAGCAGAATATTTCTCACTGATCACATCCTTGAGCAGATCATAGGTCTCAGTCTACCCCTGCAACTGCCCCACCGTCCTCTCCATTCAGAGCCAAACATATGTGGCTGCCATGGGATCTTGTAACAACTCCCTGCCAACAACTTCTGGCAGGTGATGGGCTCGCTACCTTTCCCCAGGCATTCTTCTTTGCTGTGGCCCTTGTCCACGAGAAGCTTTTTCCCCTGTGTTTGCCTCCCATGGGCATAAACTGTTTTGTTTGTTCCCAGGATGAGAGGTTTCTGATGTATTTTGCATAGATTTTGAACCATGAGCTTTTCCACAGTTACACTAACCTGTGGTTTCCGATGCATGCCGGGTTCTCTTTACCCCCATTGGTTTTCCTAACCTTTTATTGGTAATAACTGTAATCTTTTTGTGGTTTGAAGAGAACAGGAACTCTCATTACTTAAACTTTCTGCTGTGCTGTGAGCATTTTAATGAGCAAAAACACACAAACTTTTTCCCCTGACTTGATGGACACCACTTTAGTGTTCAGAAGGGGACTTGCCACCAGGGAGTCCAACCATGACTTATTAGCATAGGTGTTGATCGCACATTGTACGAGATCTTCTTGAAAAACATGCTATGTGTATGTATAGTTCAGCATAGTGTTGCATTGTATCGTTGGTAATGTGCTGTCAGCTGTGATAAGGACCCTGGGCTGGTGTTTCAGGGGTATCCTCCTCAGGTTCTCCCCCCCCTAACCCGCACACATGGCTTATTTCAGTTCATTTCAAGTACAAACACGACTTCTCTTCTGAAGTGCTTTTATGAGCCTTGGGGGTAAGTCATCTCTGGCAGGGATGATTTAGCAGTATGTCTTTGAGAAGGTGAACTCCAGCAGAGGCAGGGAAATCACCCCAGACCTCTCATAAAGGTGGTGGCAGACCTTATAATGCAGATCTCAAGAGCTTCTTGTCCCACTCCAGTACAGCCCCAGGCAGAACTAAGGGATTCACTTCAGATCTCTAGAGCCCACATCATACCACAGACTTGTAAAAGTAATACAAAATGTGTTGTGTGCTAGAGGTAAGCACCTCGTCACTGCCAATTGAAAGCATCAAAACCTAGATGCTTGAACTGTATTCAGGAGGATGAGGCAAGCTCATGTTTAGCCTGAATGGCAGGAAGGCAGTTATGGGGACCATGCCAAAAACCCCACAAATATGTGCTCATATCCTAACAGATAGGAGGATGAAACTATCTCAGAGATCTTTGGCTCCGAGGAAGTGCTCACTACAGGCAGAAAATGGCACCAGCAGGCCAGTGAGAGTGGGGAACAAAGCCTCAAATAAAATACAATTTGGATACCCAAAGGCCTGTTGTGAAACACAGGTCAATTGGCTGGAGGGAGGTGAATGTAAGAGCTCCAGTGTTGTCAGAAACTGTGCTCAAATTATAGTTAAACTGGCACCATGTCAAATTTGGCTTTTGCCTCAGTTCAGAGGTGGCTCAAGAAATAGGAGGATATATTGGAATAGCAAAGGTACCACCCAGCTTTATTTTCACATGCCTTCTGCTTGGTTCTATGGTAACTGCTGAATTTCTGCTCCAATTTTGTCTTAATTCTTGGAATTAATAGTGTGGAAAATTTGGATTTCTAAGGATATGCAGCAAAATTACATAGGAACTAACTTTTTCAGGAGTTGTGGTTATTGCAGGGTTATTTGTCACTTTGGCTCAGGTTTGATAGCAGTGTTGTTTGTGGCTTTAATATCTTCAAAGTATTTTGCAAATAGAGTCCCAATACTGAAGCATGTGATGGAAACACCTTTCGACAATCTCAGTGTCTGGGAGGAGAGGAACATCAATACTGGCCTCATGGTTTATGTTTTCAAAGGTGGCTTTTATGTTTTGGTGCTCAGCTTTTGGATGCAAGGCTCACAGGCTAGCACTTTGGCTCTATTGAGCAACCAGAAGAGCCGCTGAGTTTCTGCCAGGATGTTGAGTGTGGTGTCCCAATACAAACAGCCCATTTATTGAAGTTGAACAACCTCTAAATAAGGGTATTTTATGTGACATACATTTGAAAATTTGAGTCCCTGTAATTTCTCCAAGCTAATGCTAAGGGTCAGTTTTTCTTCCTCACGTGGTCCCACAGGGCACTGGCAGCCAGTCATGGGGGAGGACTGGGAGTGGGACAGTCCAATCCCAGGTTTTTCTAGGGGTGACGAAAGGGAGAGGTTGGATAAGCAGACAAGTATGGACTTCTTAGGAACCGCAGTCAAGTGGGCATGGCTGGTTTATCAAACTGAATTAAATTTCTTCCAGCACAACCTTTGGGAAAAAGTGGTTGCTTGAATGGGGGCACACATTGAAGAGAGACTTTGGTACTATGGAGTTGGGCATATTTTATCTACAGACCCATCCTGAAGTCACAGCTTCAGTTCGTACTGTTCCTTTCGATGTAGCATTCCAGAACCTACGATCTCAGTGGAGGCTCAGTGCTTGCTCTTTGGCAAGTAGTAGTTTGCAAAAAATCAGCTTGTAATTTTAATACTTACATCTTTGTTTTACCACAGGGCTCTTGAGATTTGCAGCCATCTTTTAGAAGGCTCCCGATCAAGTTGTAGTTAGTTACGCTATGCAATGGAGCAGCACTCACACAAAACCAACATGGCAGCTGGTGCTGGGGTTTCATGGACACATAACAGCACAAATGCCAAAAAGATGAGGGAGGAAAAAAAAATCTATTTAAGCAATTTTTTCCTCTCTATAGGAACTTAGTCTGTCAGTAGCATAAACACTTGCAATCATGCACTTCCTAGGATGCATGTGCTATCGAAAAGGGAGGTGTTAATTGCTGTGCTAATTACAACATGATTGCTTTGCACTTGTTTTGCACTTGCAGGTGATTAAATTTTTAACGAAGCATATTACTTGGCACTGTTAGCACAGTTAACACATTTCTCTCTCTCTCTCCTCCCCCCTCTCTTTTTTTTTATGCCCTGGGAGAAGTCCCGCGCCACAGACCCTTTGCTGGCTGCGATGTACTGTTGTGCTTGGAACAAGCCTCTGTTTAGGCTGTCGGTAGCAGTACCCCGGCTTCCTGCTCGGAAAGAGCAGCAGCCTATTATCATCAGGCTCAGCATGACGGCGCCGGCCAGATGCGAACGCAGAACCCACCAAGGTATTAGCTAAAAATTAGGCAGGGCTGTTGATGCCAGTCTCCCAGATTTCATTTAAAAACTACGCCAGCTCGAGCCAGTCAGGCAGCAGCGGCAGAGGGTGTGCGGGAAGGTGGAGAAATGACAGCAAGTTCCCCGTGATTTATTTCTGCTTTGCTGAGCGGGCTCCCAGCTGAATGAGAGCAGGGGAAACTTGCATCTGTTCGACGGGCAGGCTCACATCTCTCTGATAAGGCAGCAATTACACAGCCCAGGGAGGCTGCATGACCAAAGGAAAGCTGGGTGAACCAGCTCGTTGGATTTCTTGGCGGGCATAGATGGCTTTACCTTTCTGGCTGCTTCCTTTGCAAGTTCCCTGCAAACTTGTTGATTCTGATGGGTTTGAGCTCATCAATCCCAAATGAATTATGATCTATCCCCTGTGGATGTTGCCCAGCCTAGTAGATTGCTTTTGAATTGCTTGGTTCTACAGGCGTTTGCCTTTGGAGACTCTCTGGTCTATCTGTTATGGCAACTTAAATGTTTTGAGGCTTTTTGGGTCAGGCTGTTTGAATGGACTGGATGGTTGCTAGTATTATACACAAAAAGAGGGTGTGATCTAGTCCTGGAAAGGGCTCTTTGCTAGAAGAGGTCAGAAGTTGCCTACTGTTTCTGTTTAGGGATGATACAGGTAAAAGGAAGGAAACTGGGTGGACAATGAGAAATACTGAAAAGGTCAGAAAAGACGATCTCATTTAGGTAGGTTTTTTAAAATTCATGAGCCAGAGTCACTAAGGAAGCATGGAAGGGAAAAAAAGATTTGAAACTGATAAGGAAATATTTTCAGACAACAGTTAATTAACCCTGGGAACTTACTGTCACAAAATACCACTGAGCCCAAGAGATCAGCAGGATCCAAAATGGACTAGACACTAGTATGGATAGCAAGAACTACATTAGACTAGATTAAAACAAAAAAATATAAGGGATGTAAACTCTCATGCTTTGCGGTGCTAGGAAGCAGCTAACTGATGAGGAATAAGAAAATGCTTCCCCTATGGGCAGATCATCCCATGATGGTTCATTAGGGGGTTTCTTGCGCTGCCCTGTGAGGCAGCTGGTCTCGGCCGCTGGCGGGGACGGCATGGAGCACAGCAGAACAATGGCCTTATCCGGCACCCGGCCATTCCTTTGTTCCCGAGCAGCATTGTTCTGCATCCCAACTAGGCCGAGGACACCTTTTACAGATAGAAAGAGGGAAACCAAAGAGGTTACAAGGAGACTATGTGAATACTCCTGACATAAATCTTTGCTTCTCACACATGCACGCACCCAGTGAATTAATAGGAACAAAGGAAAAAGTCGCTGTCGGGATTGTTTATATAATGTGAATTAAAAAGAGCCTGGGAACACCTTCAACATGAATTAGTCAGATTTATTTTGACTAAATGTTTGTGAACTGTTTTTAGCTGAATTTGACTGTGTGCAGGCATACCTTGATGAGGACTGAGATCCTGGAGGATCTGGGACAGCAGGTCTGGTCCCTGGGGAGCTGGGAAATAAGACTGAGAGGTGGCACCCTCAATGGCAGAGAGCCCTGTGCCCTGTAGCTGATTTGTCTTTAGGATTAAGTGTTAAAATAAAATGCAAGCTTGTAAACTGTTGTGAGGTGATTGCCTTACCATACTGTCATGACTTGGCAAGTTCAGTCTAGAAGTTCATGGACATTGACCCTTACATATTAAATATAGATAATGTAAATAGATTTGCCCATTGGCATTAAGGGGCCAAACTTAAGTACTTAAGCCTCACACTTTTTGTGCCACGCAGTTGTTCACGTGTCGCTGTTCACATAATTGGAGGACTAACAGGCCAAGGGGAAATGAAAATGACAAGGGGAATATGTTTTCTGCAAAGCTGGAGATTTTGCATTAACAATTTAGGACGCTGGTGAGGCTCTCTTTAATGTTTCATGAATTCTTTTGGCCCACGTAACACAGGCCTTCACCTTTCCCACTATTTTGGCCATGCGGCCTTGCAGGCAGGAGAAAAAGGTGAGCAGTGTGAGAAAACCCTGTGTGACCTAGCCCTGCCCTGGGGGAGGTAGTTTATGTGTCCCCTCTGATGGGGCTGGAGAGATGGGGAACAAAGTGCAGGTGGCTACAAAGCCCAGGGGACTCCAGTAAAGGGTCTTCAATTGCAGGATTGGTTTTTGCTTGACTTTTCTGTGCCAACTTTAATAGATGTGAATTGATACAGCTTTTAACTGGCAGGTTTCATTATCTGCAATTTCATTACGAGCGATATCTGCTAAAGGACCACTGACTGTTTTTTTTATTTTTTGCTTAATGGGTTCAATTATATCCGTAGCAAACCTTGCCATTTTTTCCCCCACCAAACTTCATATTCTAGTCTATTACTCACTGTCTGTCTGGCCCCCATCGTGCTTTCACTGCAGATGTCATAACAGAAAAGAGATGAACAGGCAGCTCTTACTTCCTGATAAATTAATGTGCTGCAGTCTAATCCATATCCCAAATGATAAAGTTAACAACAGTTTGTAAGCCTGTCACATAATCTAAAAAATTCAGATGGATATTTTTCCCCCTCGTGTGGGAGGGAAAAGCTATTTCGGGGATGAGCAGTTATTAATACATTTAAGCTGCAGCAGAATGCCATGGAAATGGCACAATTAATTCATCCGCTGCCTCAATCCAGTGGTGAAGCACTTTTATTGGGAGCAACCTGTTCGGCAGGCTGCCGTCCGCGGCGTGGTTCCCGGGGCTGCTGCAGCCTGTCCTCCCTCCTTCTGCTGCTTGCTCCAGCTGGGCTCAGGTCTCACTCAGCCGCCAGCCTTTTGGGGCGGATTTCTGCAGCGCTCTTTGGGGTCAGTCACCTGCGGCTCTCCCACACTCCCCAGCATGCGGTTACTGGGACGTGGAAATGGGGGCTCTGTGAAGCCTGCTCTAAATCAGCCGTGCTGCTCCAGAAACCTCTGTGTGCAGCAGCCTCAGCAGCACAAGTCCCTTTGCAGGAGGCAAATTAATCTGCAGACCTGAATGATAGATATCCCTAGACCTGCTATTGTGAGACAGGCAGGGAGGGATGCACTTCCTAGTGTCAGCCTCCTGTACAGTTTCACCAGGGAAAACGGTGCGCCGAGCCTCCCTGTTCACACAGAGCAGCTCAGGTATGCGGGCGAGCATCCAAAGGATGGATCCTCAGCTGAGGGGAACTGGATTAGCTCCTTAAATATTCATGGAGCTAAGCCAGTTTACACCAGCTGACTATCAGGCCCTCATTGTGTAAGTGCCTGCAGGAGCAAAATGTGAGAAAAGGGTTTGTATGTTTAAACTCTCAAAAAATGTGAAATTACCCCAATTTCTCAGTCTGGAATTCTTACAAGAATGTTTCCTGTTAGACTTTCCTTGTGCCTTTCTACAGCTGTACCATATATGACAGGAAAAGGCTTTTATCCTAATATTTTTCAGTGATTTTAAGCAGAAAACAGATGGGCAGAGGAATGAGGGGGAAAAAATAAAGGCAATAATGAAAACTTTCAAGCTTTCTGTGCTGCAAAGTCACCAGACGAGGTATAATGGCATGGAACGTGTTGTGAGGGATAGAGAAATCTTTATATCAAAGCTAAGTTGTATATCCTTCATTTCAGTGCTTTGTTTTGCTCTTCTTGCCAGTTCTCAGGTTATTATTATTATCTTTTTTTGTTGATGGCATAGCTTACATGAGACTTAGATCTAAAGTTTGTGTTGCTGGTGTTGAACTGCATCTCCCTTTTACTTCAGTCTGTAACCCCACTTCAAAACCTGAGCTAAGCATACTTTCAAGGTGCAAATATGTGGTGGGTAAGGAGAGAGTGGAGGTGGTTGGTGTTAGAGTGTCAGCTGCAGTTACTGAGCTGGTGCACTGAGAAAACAGAAGAAAATGGGATGCTGCAGGACTCACTTTGGAAGCTGGAGGAATACTGCAGCGGGCAACAGATTTTGCAGCATGCTGGCTCCTGCATGAAGCAGGCACACCGTGCTGCAGCCTGCACAGTTAACTCTGAGCATGTGACAGCGTGGGCAAAAGAAAACATCCTTCAAGCCTCGTTGAGGTTGTTCCTTCACTTCTGAGTCACCTTTGCTGTATACGGGGAAGGTAGGGCCATGCACAGACTCTACCTTTCTTGCTCCCGTTCTGGCATGCCTGGCATCAAGACTGCCCTCACACTTCCTCAGCACTGATATTCCATCCAAAAAGTGGATGGGAGGCTGAGGTGGGAGGCCCTGATGTCCTTTAGCAAAATGCTACCCATGAATGACCAACAAATGTCTCCTTTGCTCAGCTCCCTTGCTGAACAGGAGCTGAGCAAGTATAAAAGCAGAAACATGTCATCACTGTGGGACACACTGAAATCTAATACAATGAAAACCACAAGTACTGATTTTAAAGATGTTTTCCTGTTTAGCTGCCACTGACAGAAGCAACCCGTTGTTTAAGAGTTTAATGGTCCCTGGACAAGGACCCTGCAAGCAGTCCCTTTTCCTCTTGGGTGGTTCTAATGCCAAATAGGGGAAGGCAAAGCTTATTCCTGAGGCTGACCTATTTCTGTGGAGCAGCTGCAAGCCAGGGTAGTAATCCACTTATCTGGTGAGAAACCCACAGCAGCACCTTACAGACAGGCACTGTCTTGCAGAGCTCTGGTTCAGCAGCCCATGTGTAGGTTCTGATGGCTTCACTCTGTGACACTCCACTCACCTGCCTGTACCACCAGAGAGGATGGTCAGTCGAAAAGATGGGGTGGTGTGGATTATTGATGGCTTTACTTGAAATCTTACCTGGTGGTAGCTTTTACAGAAAGGCTTACAAAATACCCAGAACTGCCAAACAAAAACTAGAATACAGCTAGACATTGTGGAGTTTCAGGATACCAATGGCTGAGGAGTGAGAGGTGTCCCCACAGGCACATCTTGCAGCCTTGCTAGGTGGAGGGTGGTGGAGCACAGGCCAACCATGGTGCTCAAATGTTGCTAATTAGCTGTGGCAATGTCACCAGGTCTGCTTTCATGCCAAAAGTGTGATACTGAAAGGCGAGATCTCTGCAGCTCCATACAAGGCCACATAGCTCTTTGGCCAGGTGCCACTGTGCTGTATTGCTCTCTTGGTTTCCTCACAAGCCTCACATTAGGGATGCTCCTGAGGTCAGAGCAGGTAGCAGTTCTCCCTGCTTCAGGGCCTGGAAGGGAGGGGAGGTGGGGACCTGTGGTTTAGGTGATGCTGGAGGCTGCAGTGAGTAAGCTGTTCCCTATTGACCAGGGCATGCGTGCAAGGAAAGGACCTGCTTAAGCCTACCAAGAGATCTCATTGCTGCCACCACATAACTCACGTCGGTTCCCACTTATTAGCAAATCTTTCCCATATCAGGAATGAGGTAGCGCTCACTCACCCAGTCAGCTGTGTCTTCCAAGAGCCTTCCAGGCAAACAGAGAGCTCCACTGAGCAGGTCTGTGCTATTTGAATACTTTTGCTGAGCTTTCCCTGGATAAAAATTATCTTACCCCAGGGGACTCCTGCGCCCGAGGGACCACATAGCGTTCTGCTGGGCATGCCAATCAAGTGCTGGCAGATGGTTAAGACTAGCTCCTCTTGTGGGTTCAGTGACCTACAAAGAAGAAAGTGGGTGTATGTGAAGAGTCTGGAGATCATTATATTTTATACTTCAAGACCTGTATTATGATTTATTCAGGATACATTTCTACCTCTTCCCCATCTTTTGTTAAGACAACCCTACAATGATTATAGAGTAATAAAATGTCACAGGTTCTTCCATGCACATTTTACTAAATACCTGGGATGAAGACATTCCCAAACTGCCTGGGAATCATCTCCCACAGACCAGCTGATCTTAAGCTCCATTTGTCTTGCCCAGACAAATCCTTTCAAGTTCTGTGGGATACCAGGACCTAATAGGCAGGGAAAGCACTCTGCCGGAGCATTTTTCTGGAGAGAAGTGGAATGGTGTACTGCACAGGTTACCCAGTCCATTCGGAGTTTGGTGTGCTTATTTCCTGTACTTATACGTTACATGGGTTTGGTGGTGTTGGTTGGATTTTTTCTATGTTCTTGATGATAATAATAATAATAACAACAACAATAATAGGATTAAAAATGTCCTCTGTTCGCCCCCTGCATCCCTGTTTGTGGATGGCATTGCTGTTTGGTAAATCTCAGTATTTAGAACAGATCAAGTTGTTAGCACTGAAATGATGTAAAACAAAGCAGAGCTGACTGCTTCAGACTGCTGATGAATCAGCAACAACCAAAGTTAAAAAGCTACAAGTGGCCAGACTGATGGGAATATATTACATGTAAGATCCAAAAGGCTTGAATGTGAGTGCCTTAAGTAATACAATCAGCCATTGTGAGGATTTCATAAGGATGGGCATATTGCAAAAGAAGGGTTGCTTTGGTGTTTGTGTTTTGCATAGAAATCCTTTATGAATACAAAACATGATTAAACAAATAGTTCCATGAGCACCAGAAATAGCGATGCCTGGTTTCCAATAGCTCCTTCCTGTGTGGATTCTCTGCTGTCTGAGACAGATCTCAATAGCTTTTCCCTCAGCTGGCACTAATAAGTTCTTACATCTTCCTGTTCACTTCTTTTCATAAAATTTACAGCAACACTTTTATTCTACCTCTTGGCTTGGTTGAACCCAGGCAACAGCATCAAAAGTGACTGGGCAATAAGAGGTGGCAGATAGATCTAACCACAGGGTGCCCCATGTGTCCATAGGAAATCAGAGCTGTGGTCTGACCATAACTGGGAATGCCCTAACCAGACTTTATCGTTGCTGCACTGTGCCATGGTTCTGCAGTCTCCTGTGCTATCCCAGAGCAAATAGGGTATTCAGTGGTAAGGAAAGCTCACTACATGGCCCTGTCCTGTTGTTACATGTAAAGTGAGTCTGTCTTAGTACATTGATGGCGTTCATACTGTCATCACTTCTGAGATGTTTAGAAGAGTTCTCAGTGTGGAGGCTAGCTCAGAGATAGGTATCCCTTCAGGTCAATATTTCAGGAGCATCAAGTGATATTTTCATCCCCTCATCTCCCACTGACTGAGAGCCTCAGTGCAGATGTTACCCAGGGGGTTCATCCTGGCTGTCCTTTTGTCTGCAGGACCCCACACAGAAAAACCTGTCCATAACAAATTCATATCATGCTCCAGCAAAGGAGAAAGAAGTAGCTTTCGTTTGTTTCTTGAAGCCTATAGGAGGGGCATACCTACATCAGGGGACAAATCAGAGACAGGTTATCACCATGTTCCAGTATCTTAAGGGTGGTTAAAAAGAAGATGGAGACTCCCTTTTTACAAGGAGTCACACTGAAAGGAGGGGTAATGAGCACAAGTTACTCCCAGGGAGACTCTGATTGGGCACAATACAAAAATTTTTCACAATGAGAACAATCAACCACTGGAATAATCTCCCTAGGGAAGTGGCAGATTCATCAGCATTGGACACTTTTAAGGTTCATCTGGACAGGGTGCTGGGACATCTTGTCTAGACTGTGCTTTTATCAAGTTTGGATCGGATGATCCTTGAGGTCCCTTCCAACCTGGTGTTCTATGATTCTATAAAATCCATTTTGCGAGCTGTCTATGGGATATTTCTCAGAATGCAGGAGGCTGCTGAGCTACAAGGGTTCCTCATCTGCAGCAGCCCTGGTGGAGCCCTCAGAGATCATCTCTGGGCTCTGAAGGCTGCCTAGATTTCCCAGGATGGGAATTTAGGAAGATAAACCGGCCTTTTAATCTTATATTTTAATTAAAGAGGTTGATGACGTAAGCTATTCTGATTGCCCGTGATGGGTTGTGGGCCAGTAAAAGATTGGATTCTAATTTGAGTACTTTATAGCTCAGACCTATCATTCTGGTCTCTGAAACAGAATGTGAATATTTATTTCTCACTTTCTTTAGGCGCATAAAAGCATTTCACTCTGGAACACCGCAAGTACAAGATGACGAGACCACACTGTTTTATAAGATGGAAACCTGTGTAATCTCAAGTGATCCCCATTGAAGTTAACACAGACAGAGAAGACCACATGTTCATTAACTTGTGAATATACATGTATTTTAAAATGGTAGTTTGGGATTGGAAGTGGGTGCCCATCTGTAATGTAGGGACATCTTGTTAGCAGATGTTATTTGTCTGAGAGGTTGAACTTATTCTAATGACAGCACTTCTACATTTGTAAGACGCTGAATAAGCATAAAGACACAGCTATTCTACAAGCAGCAAATTGTTTTCTAGTTGAAAATACTGTATAAAGTCAAATAATTATTTTTTACTTTGCAGATAGATTTGCTCAGAAAAGTGTATAGGGGCAAGGTGATATTTGGAACCTATTTATGTAAGTAGCTGTTTCCTTGTTTTCTAGGGAATTCATGAATGCAAAGCATATAGATAAAATCCTGCTCTGTGTGGGTGCATTTGTTGAGCAAAGTTGTCAGATGTCTGTTAAAAGGAAATGACAGTTGTATAGCAGGTTTTCACAGATGTAGTGTGTGAAAATTATTATTAAAGCCTTTCTAAGATATTTCCAGCAGAATGGAGAGGGTGTGATTTGTGAAACTATTATTTTGTGGTCAAAACACAGAGAATTCAGCTGTATATGTGGTTTTCCTTTTGTGAGACTTTTAGATGTTCCACAGTGAAGAAAAATGGTATAAGATGTTTGTCTTGATAGCTGAATGTGTTAATCCAGGGAAGTAAACAGCACCCCTCTGCAATGGTATGGGACCGCTGTGGCTGCTGCTGATGGAAATTGTTTCTGTCTCTTTCAAATTTGTTGTGTCAGGCTAAACTCACTCCTCCCAGTTGGCTCAGGCTGCTGAAACACTTCTTTCATATTTCAGATATTTTTTGCTGGGGGAAGCAGGCGGCCTACAGACCACACCAGAGGCAAGAGCGCTTTAGGAAAGGTCTCTGTATACTGCCTGTCTTTTGTTTCCCAAGGAAACGGGAAGATGAACAGGATGCAAGCCTGAAACCCCTCCTCTGATGAAGAGCAGCAGTTGGATTTTCCTGTTTTAAAGCTAAGCAAATGAGTTCTTTACATTGGCTGAAATTTACCTTCAAACAGGAAATGTAGAGCACTGTTGGCAGAAAACATGCTTTGAGCTCTTGGGCTACAGTAACCTTTGGGGGACCTTCTGGGCATGGATCAGGAGATGTCTACTAAAGGTAGTGTTGCCACCACTCTCATATGCTGTTCTTGCTGTAGTCAAAGCTTTAATTGCCGCTCCCATTCATGAAAATGGTTTATTGGCTTAAACTTCAGAGTCTGCTTTTTCATTTTTTTTTTACTGGGGGGTAGAGAAGGACAAGCTGGTTTCTGTTCCTCTCAGTGGCAAAAAAACCCTCAGAAGTTCACCCAAAAGCACCCTAAATATAAAAAGAACAAAGAACACAAAGACCATGATTTGAAAAAGAATATTTGTTTCTTTTCTTTCCTCTCCTTCTTCATTTTTTTATCCAGTGCAGTGATTTTGTCCTGATTGTTGTTTTAGAATGCTGCAGG
Source organism: Coracopsis vasa (assembly GCA_026283785.1). NCBI lineage: Eukaryota > Metazoa > Chordata > Aves > Psittaciformes > Psittacidae > Coracopsis > Coracopsis vasa. The sequence continues at coordinate 18,171 of JANHGB010038354.1, forward strand.
TTGGCAAACAGGGGTCAATGTGAATAAATGTCTAAAATAAATAAATACAGCAAGCCTGATTAATACCCAAAGCATTTGTTTTCCCAGACATACACATAAACCAGCTCCTCCCCGATTAATCAGGTCTGACTGTATTGTGTAATACTTACCATTTTTTAATTAAAATTGAGAGCTCTAACTGTCCAGAGTGCTACATGTGTGCTCTCTGAAAAATTACAGCACAAGCAGAGGCCATTTTTTCCCCACTGGTGCTGCAAATTTCATACTGAACTTTAAAGGCAATTTCAGGTGCAGCCGAATACTATCCATTATCTTTGCCTGTACTCCTAATCAAAGCAGCGCAATCTGCCTCCAAAAACGTTTGTTCTAAATGGCTGATGTTTTTGAGAGCAGATGCTCTTGAAAATGTAGCTGTCGATAGCTCCACTTACCAGTGTTTTCTTACAAAGAAATATTCCAGTTAAGGTTTACTTGGATTTAAATGCATGCTTATGATTGTGCTGCCAAGATATAATACTTTTTTCCTGCATGTATGAAACAAATCAATAAGCTTCTTCTCCATGACCCTGGTTTTGCTTTTGTTGCTGCCTGTATAGATCAGGAAGATCTCCGCTCAGATGAGTAGTTATCCCTGGCTAAAATTGTGGGAGATGAGACTCGATTTCCTTTGAAGTAGAAGCAGGTTTTCGTACAGAGAGAGAATAAACAAGTAGTTCATGGTTGCCTTCTCTCTGTGCTGTTTTTCCCTGTTTTATTATTTGAACAAATAAGATTTTACTCATATATTACACCAAACCAATGACTCCATCTAGCTTCCCACAGCACACTCTTTATAGCAGAGAATACTCCTTTCTTGTCTTGCTGAGGCACATATTTTCACATGATTTGCACTGATAATATACCGGTGAGTAGCTTGATAGAATATATCACTCTTCACAGTCTAGCAGTCCCCCTCCTTAAATAATGGAAGTGGTAGACTTCTGGTAGGCTTGATTTTAAACATTTTAAAAATATATAATGGTTTGCATACTGTGCAGTGATTTGTAAAATGTGAATGCCTACAAAAACCATGGTTACCAAGCATAACATTATCTTATTTTTACTTACACAACCAGTAAAACAGCTGGAGGTCTAAAATCATGGCCTGGCATTAAATGCATTACTACATTTTAACCATGCAGGATGAGGCTGTCCTTTCAATTGGAAGATAGGAAGAGAAAGAAAGTGTAGTGATTACTGGAAAATTAACACCTCTCATTTTAATAGACCGATTATACCAACAGCACTTAAATAGAAACCCTTCAATTGAAATGAATTGGAATTTTATCTATCCATCTAAAGAGTGAGAAAGGAACAAGTGGCTTTGAGCTACACAAATTGTAGTATCAATCTTCAGAGTGGAAATGGAGTATTAGTGAAAATGCAGTATTTTACTAATGGAAATTATGTCTTTTGTTTTAAGATCCACCTGTGTGACACTGTTCAAATTTCTTTCTTTTTATTCCTGTCCTTGAAAAAAGATCCTTATCAACAGTGCTCCCATGGTTTCCCGTTTTAACGTCCATAATTGTAATTGACTTGCAATGCATTAAGCTGTACGCCATAAACCCAGACCACCGCAGCATGCCCACAATGCTTAGGACTAGGTTTCTTCACTTCAAGTAGCATTACCAAGCATATCAGTAAGCCTTCACAAAAGTGGTGTCAAAGGAGAACAGTTTTGATACTGCTTTTGATGTCTCAGAAATAACAACTAAATTGTTCCTCAAAAAATATGCCCTAACAGGCCTTGTGTAGATGTTCAAGCTCTCCTGGGATGTAGTTTCAGTATTTTTCAATATTTCAGTATATCTAGCTTTTGCCTCGCAGGAGGCTATGGGAGGCAAGGTGCTGAGCCCCTCTGAGGTAAGGAAATTACCACACTCCTGAAGAAAAACATCAATGAACAGGACACCTGGAAGCCTACAAGAGCAGGCAATATGGCACAGCCCAAAGCAGAAGTTTCTCATAATTCAAAAGATGTCCTTAAACGTGTTCATTCAGAAACAAACCTTTCTCTTTATTTCATCTGCTCTCACACATCATGGCAGTGCTCCCTCTTGGATCCAGAAGCATGCTCCACCAAAATCATTCCAAAGAGTTCTCGAATTCCTCAGATTTCAGGAGTCTGAGGACTATCAGCAACACGAAGGGGTCACTCGGCACCTGATCAGTGTGACTCCAATATCCGGTCAGAGATGCAGGTGCAGATTGAAAACCATCAGCACTTCACAAATCAGCCCCAATAAGCTGTATATTCTTTCCCTTTGTAGATCTCTTATTCCAACTATAAACCCATTCGTAGCATGCGGTGGCTGCAGTGGGAATAAATGGCATTCAGGGAGCTCCTCCAACTCCAACAAAAGTATAAGGAAGGATGGCCAGGAGCTGATACACTGATCCTTGCTCTGCCCGTGCTGTGGAACAGTGGGAGATTTGGTGAAACCTTATGCTTGTGACATTAAGAGAGTGAAATCTGATTCATCTGTCTGATAAAGCTTTGAACAAGGGACAGGGGGAACAAAAAGAGTTTGCTTCTTGTCTCACAACACGAGTTTTACATCAGTGATATTACTGGCTGTGTTTACACAGGCAGCTGAGCCAGCTCTCAGACTCTACAAAGTCCATTAAAACCAGCTTGTGCATCCCCCTGTGAAGCCTCCTAGCTCACTTGCCATGCCAATTGCACACTCCACACCTCCCCAGGCATCAGTACTCTTCAGGCATGAGCCCCCAGCCCCCAGCTCCCAACCCATGGGACCTTGGTGGGGAACAGTGCAAGTCCATCCTCCAATGTGGGCATAGTCATCCTGGACAATGAAGGCATCCACCATGTGCTCAAGGAGCCAGGGTAGGAGTTTAGCCAAGGTAAGCAGCAGTGCTGCAACTCCTCAGAAGTAACACTGACCTACCCTGGCTGAAAAGGAGACCCAACAATGCCTTTACTTTTGGCACAAATATTACAAACGGATGGTAGTGGTGGTGATGGCATGATGTCCTGGAGTCAAAATCGAGTTGTTTACTTTGGAGAGGATCAGGGAAGGACACAGATTATACAACCAAAAGGAAAAATGTGGCTAGTTAATAGCGCTGGCAAATAATGGAGGAAAAAAATCTGCACTTTTATTCAAAGAAGAAAATGAGTATTGTGGTAAATATGCAGACAATCCACACCAAGTACAAATCTGGTTTCTGTGTGTAGATGTGTGGTCTAGCTGCAATCTTTATGGAAGCTATTTCAGCTTCAAATGAATGTAGTATTTCTAAAATAGTTTAAATGAATGTGATCTGTCTATGAAAGGAAACAATGGATGTAGTAAACAAGCAAACATGCTGTCAATAGCTGAGTGGGAAGGATACTGAATTTCATCA
>JANHGB010038356.1:0-19623 GCA_026283785.1 Coracopsis vasa
ACTGCACACAATACTCCAAGTGAGGTCTCACAAGAGCAGAGTAGAGGGGCAGGATCACCTCCTTCAACCTGCTGGTCCCGCTCCTTTTGATGCAGCCCAGGATATGGATGGCTTTCTGGGTGGCGAGCACACACTGCTGGCTCCTGTTAAGTTTCTCATCAACCAACACCCCCAAGTCCTTTTCTGCAGGGCTGCTCTGAATCTCTTCTCTGCCCAACCTGTAGCTGTGCCTGAGATTGCTTCAACCCAGGTGTAGGACCTAGTACTTGGCATGGTTAAACTTTATAAGGTTGGCATCAGCCCACCTCACAAGCGTGTCAAGGTCCCTCCGGATGGCATTCCTTCTCTTCAGCGTATCAACCGAACCACACAGCTTGGTGTCATCAGCAAACTTGCTGAGGGCGCATACAATCCCACTGTCCATGTCACCGACAAAGATGTTGAACAAGACTGGTCCCAACACTGATCCCTGAGGGCCAGCACTCGTTATTGGTCTCCTGCTAGACATTGAGCCATTGACCACAACTCTTTGCGTGTGACCATCCATCCAGTTCTTTATCTACCGAGTGGTCCACCTATCAAATTGATGTCTCTCCAATTTAGAGACAAAGATATCATGTGGGACAGTGTTGTTTATAGAAATTCATCTGCTCAGAATGTTTCAGGGATCTTCACTATTTCTGAGTGGTTTATGTACTTTTGGATAGGTTTACCTGAAGGTCTATTTGAACTCATGGCCATAATACTGAGGCAGAAGTTGTCAGGTAGCAGTCCCTTGCTCCCAAGTCCAGAAACCTTATATTTCTATATAGTATGGACTCTGCCACAAAAGATCTCTGGGGAAATTCTAGATCATACAGATATAACTCTACACCGATATATAACTTAGATTACCCCCATCGCCACTTCCCAACATAGCTCTTATGAAACAGTTTGGAACAGAGGTGCTGCTTCGAGATTTTGTATCAGTTGCCCTACAACTGTGCTTTTAACAGATGTCTCATACTCCTTCTCTCCCCCACTTCTTTGCGTATAAGGAAAGTAATGAAAACAGAAAATGCCATGATTAAATTTTCTTTTTCCTCTCCACTGCTCTGCGAGGACAAAGCAATGAAATTTTTCCTTTCTTAAACTCTGTTTGGTCTTATTTCAAATCCATTTCCACCCTTCTTAATTTCTTTGGAATTGTGAAATTATATTGGTAAAATTAATGAAATTGACAGGGTCATGAAGCTAATCAGGTCTCTGAGCCAGGGAGCCATATGCTGAATTATATTGCTGTATCTTTGCCTTCCCAGGGGAGCTCAGAGATGGCCCTGCATCTAGCTAGCTACACTGAACAGAAAATATGTGCACCTCAGGAAAATAATGGAACTAAGTGGCAAATTAGGAAGCTAAATGTAGTTAGTATAATATGGCATCCTCTGATGAAAATTGAAGAGGATGAAAGAATTTTTATAAGATGTGGGCTGGAAAAAGCATTTTTCAGAAGCTTAATTTCTATATAAATGTCTATTTCACAATTAAAGACATACTTAACTCAGATTCTTGGGTTTATAATATCTAAATGTGAGGATATCTTGCCTTTGGACTATGGGGACCCTCATTGAATTTAAGACCTAGTCACTACAAGTGCAGCAAAACCTCATGGTTGATGACCTGATGCCAGCGAAAGTTTACTAGACAAAAATACAGAAACTTGTGAGTGATTAACCATTGGAGCAAAGTCCTGAGAGAGTAACTGATTATCCACAATATCAATAAAGCACGCAAATGAAAAAGACCATCAGTTTCCCCTTCTGTTTCCAGGTAGATGCATCTTAACAAAGACAAGGTATCAGATCCAAGGGTAACTAGAAGAAATCTAATTAATTTTTATATGCGGGAGATCACACAAAATTATCTAACTTACTTATTCCTATCCCATCTTCTCCTACCTCTGCAGCAAGAGATGTAGGTTACACAAAGGAGACTTGAGCCAAACTGAAATTTTTGAAAAGTTTCCCTGTGATTTAGATTGTTTTTCTTGAAGAGAAAGAATATTCTCATCACACTTTTATCAATAAAATAAATATGCAAAGATTATCAGAGAAAATAGACCTGAAGAATTTGAAAGGGAAAAAAAAAAAGGATAAACTCCTATTCTTAATAAATACAAAATATTTGTTCTTTTTCTTCAAATCCATTGTGATAAATGCAATCACTGAAATTTTATTCTTCAAAAAATTATAACTGTCTAAAATTATCAATTGAGGCATTATTTTCAGTTCATTCAGATCTGCCTGTAACATCCGGTTCTTCCACAACCACATTAGAAATAAGGCAAACCCAGTATTTTTTGCTTCCCGAGACAGGTAGAAAAATATATAGCTATGTAAGGAAAACAACCAAGAGCAACTTTTGATTCAGCTGTGCTGTGCATATACCTTTGCTTCTGCTTGTTTTAGAGTAGTCAATAGGAAATCAATAAGAATTTAGGGTTCTAAATAGAAGTTAAAAGCACAGATAATTTCTTGAATCTTGGCCAAAAAGATTAAATGGCATGTCAAAGATTGGCAGGAGACTCAGGGTCTAGATACAGATCTTCTGGTGATTTTCACTTTACTGCACATGTAAGGCCATCAGTTTCCAGATGTTTTTATTCTGTGATGCTTGTCATCCCCAACAAAACAAAACTGTGTTTCAGTCATTACGGCACTTCATGCAGAGGTAAGCTGCATGCATTTAGGGATAGGATTTGCTCTGGTGTTGGCAGCAGGCTTGCTCATTTATGATTGCTGTCAAAACAAGTTACTACTATTAATTGTTTGATCATCCTTTGGAAAATGCTAACAAAGCCTCAACTGCACATCTCTTAGAAATGTATGAAAATAATTTATTTAAAACCCCTCCATTAGGGTGAACTTAGGGAAAAGCTGCAGAGTGAGAAGGAGAACAATCCCCAAAGATGTTTTTTTCAGATGGTTTCATGGCAGTAGGCATCAGTGAGATGCCTGCAACATGAGCATTCAAATGAGCTGCAACCATGTGAATGATGCAATACAAAACGATGGGGCTGTCACAGAGGCCACATAACAGCTATATGCTAAAGATGCTGAATTTGGCAGGATGTTGTCCATTTGCTAGCACCTGATTCTGATGCAATTTAGTAATTTGAATTTCTACTGCTTTTGTTCTTTAAAATCCTGTTTCAGATGAGTGTTTAGATACTTATACCCTGACAGTTCTTGACACTAAGCTTAAAATCTAGGTACAAAAGAGGGTCAGAAAGTTGAAGGAATGGAGAGTCAAGGTACAGGCTTTGCCTCTCCTTCCTCTCGTACCTCTTCCTGGTCCACAGGTTCACTCAGAGATGTGAATCTCTGAATTCATATCTGCTCAGCTTTCCCAGCTCTCTTAGGAAGCCTGTGGCCCATCTAGGAGCTTAGATGAACTCCTCAATTTTTATAACTCTTTTAATGTTTGCCTAATGCCCTTGTGACCAACAGCATGCCAAATTTAGGGATCATAGCACTGTGCAGCTCAAAGGATATATATGCAATAAAAGGAACAGAAACAGGATTTATCTGGAAACTTAATAACAACCACCCCGCAAGATTCTGGGTGTTCAAAGTATCCCCCTCCACACATACACGCAGTGTATCACATTCAGAGGAGAGAAGGGATAAGCTGCTGCAGAGATTTACAAGTCTATAGATGTATTTGCCCAATGATTTGAAGGCATACTTTTTAGCCAAGGCATTATCTGTGAAATATTTACTTTGATTGTTGGCTTTTGTCATTTATGCACTGCAAAGTCATACTCTCAAGTCACAAAAGTGCAGTTTTAGTCTCTGATTAAACTACTGAAACTTTTAAAGGTTATGTGGTATATGAATAAATAATGCATATCATCCTAGCTGGTAGGAGAATGCAGAAACATACTGCTTTGTTGCAAAATGCAGAAAAGTTCTGGTCTTCACACATTTCTTCACTAATGTTCAGTAATCAGTAAAATCCTTTTGGATTTTACTGACTCCAGAAAGTCATATATATATACTCACAAAGCAGCATATTTTACTGTGTTATATTCATCTTTTGCTTAATCTTTAATATTTCTTCTACTAAGAGCAAGAAGTGTTAGAGAAAATCCACAAATCAGTCAGAGATTGGATAATGTTCAATTTTGAAGATGAAATCCTCAAATATTCATTAACAGCTAGGTTTAGGGATTTATTTTCATAATGTTTACATTCATTGAATGCATTCCTTTAAAAAATGTTCATGTCTGTGTTCATTTTGTCTGACATGGGATGTATTATATCAATGTGTGGGAATATACAGTATCTGGTTAAATATCAAAGAGCTGGGTTTTTTTGTTTTGTTTTTTTTTTTCACTGTTAACTTACTCAATGAAAGCTTTACCTTTAGTTTAAAAGACAGCAGGCAGGTGAAACCCACCACAGAGTTCATAAAACTTTAGTAGTGTTTTTCCTATCTGATTTCTTAGTTATGAAGTAGTAAATACACTGAGAGGTGAGACATGCTAGAGTTGTATATACAGATGGGTTTCTGATTTGAGCATAAGAAAAAACATAATTTCACATTATTTGCTATAAACTAAGGATTTTTTTTCCCAGACATAAAAAGTTTTTACTCTTTGAAGAAACTAAAGAAAACTGCTCATTAATGTTGACAGCTTAATCATAGTTGTTGATCCACTTGTTTCATTTAAGAAATGACAGTAGGTTTTTTTATTGAGCCTCTGCTTGCATAATTACTGGGAAACAGGTGATTGAACCAATGGAAAAATAAACAGAATAATAACTTCTAAATATATGATTACTCTCCACTGAAAAGGCAACATCTGAAGTAGAATCTCTTTTAAAATGCACTTTTAATATGTAGTTTCCTAGGTGTATTGCTTTAAAAACAAAAAAGCTGATATTCATAATTGTTCTCTGTGGCAGTATAAAGTGTTCTCTTTTTTATCTGAATTGCTGTAATTACCAACTGTGTTACTTAGTAGGCTCCACACACTGTTGAATTCCCATTTATCTTTGAACATTAGCTATACTTTTTCCTTCTTTTCACTCTGCTTATTGTCTGTTTTGGCCTCTGTTCAGGGAAATGTTCAAGCTTATGGAGTTCCACTGGGACGCATGCCTGCACTTAAGCACTTCACTGAATCATGGCGCTTTCCAGAATTAGGGTCTTTCTGTTCTGCCAATAAAATATCTTAAAATAATGTGCAATGGATTGGAGAAAGGACAAATAGAACTGGAAGGGAAAGTGATCTCTCTGCAGATATAAGCACATATAGCAGCTGGAAATGGCTGTGAGAAGAAAGACTGGACAAATGAGTAGTGCTGTGAGTCAAGGGAAACCCTAAGTGAAGAACATGGAAAAGATGGTAGCAGCTGAAATCAAGATTTCTAGTTAGTCACATGTTTGAAAAGACTATCGCTATAATAGATAAGGAAAATAAATTTTTTAATTTTAAAGAACAGGCAAAGAAAGAAGTAAAAATAGTGTTCTCAGCCTCTCACTGCAGCTTCTCCTTATTTGAAATACTCAGGAATCAATTAGTCTAAGTCATAGGAATCCACCAGAAACTACTGAAAACTCCGGGCTCATTTTATGCAAAAAAAGATGAGCAGTCCTTGGAATTAAATTATTATAAGACAAATGTCTGCAGAAAAGATTTTAATCAGTTAGTTAGGTGAAGAAAATCTCATGAAATTTTTGCTCAGATGTAAAGAAAGAAGTACTTTCACATGTTCATTGAGATTTTTGACCTTTTCTGACTATAAGTTTTCCCCAACAAAAGGAACGGAAAAAAAGTGGTATTTGAGGTCCAAACTTATCTTTATAGAATGATCTTATTTTATTCCACAAAATAGTACGGAAATGTCTTGACATTTATTTTTAATTAATAAGGAAAATAGATAAGATTTAAATCCTTCAGAATTCTGAAAAACTTGAAATAATTGTTTTCGTACAACCAAAAGTTTAATAAAAATAGAATATTTCTAGAGAACCTGAAAATTACAGTAACAATTGCATGGAATACATGGAAATGTTTCATTTTTGCAATATCAGAAATGTACTATTTTGTTTGTTTTAACCAATAAAAAATATATGTGTATGGTGCTTTTTTAGTGTATCTCATACAGTAAATTTACTATATTAATGAACAGAAAGACAAGGACAAATCTTACAATGTTTGAGTCTTTTTTATCTTTTTATTTTTTCATTTGACAGAAAATTTTAAAGTAGGTATTTACTTTTATATAGAGTAACACATAATTCTTTTAGAATTTGCCAAAGAAAAATAAATATATTTCCTGATTCTTTTTTTTTAATATTTGCTAGTTCTTTAGAGAGTTGAGCAGGGGCTGTGATAGTATGCCAATTTAAACCTCTCATATTTTTATTAGTCTTTCTGAATGTTAGGCTGGAAGTACCTTCCAAAGCATGGAACAGGCTGCTGCTAAAATTGCATTAAACATTTGTTTTTTGAGGCAAGATTTACATACATAAATCACAGAAAAATCATATTTATTTCCAAATGACACAATGTTCCCATACTTTCAAAAAATTCATCTGCATTGCTTGAACTGAGAACAAAGATGAATCTAAAACTACAAGGAAGTTTGAAGAGTTAATTCATCCAAAATGAAATTGTTTAACAGATTTTATGAAGTTTATGTGAATTGAAATTGCTAAAAGTAGTTCCTGGTTCCATGTGTTTATCTGCAGAGCTCATTTCCACCAGAATGTTCAAGGAAGTGTAACTCCATGACTAAATAGTTGTTTAGTAAAGGAGTTTAATAAGAAGCAACAGCAGATCCTTTTCTTGGGGAAGAAACGCATGCTAATTGATGGTTTGGTTTAATAATCTTTCAAGTTCGCTTTAAATGTTGTATTCAATGGTCTTCTGTTTTTACAAGTGCACTGGACTCTGAAGCCTGACCTCCTATTTGAGATTTTTAACTTTGTTTCCTGATTAACAATGCCAGAAGCTGCAGTTGAAATTTTACTTATTTTAATTAGCTTTCTTTGCCCACTGCTCAAATGAAGTATGAGTTTATTTAATGCAACAGTGTGTGTACAGAGCCAGTGATTTGACTTTTGCTCTTTAATGCATTTCTTCAAGTTGCTTTACTTGGTGATTCATTTACATCAATAATTGAAGAGTCATCAATCCCATCTTCACTTGAGAGCCTTGCAAAACTTGCTAATGATGTGCATGACTGGTCATCACAATAAGAATGTACCATAATTTTTTAAAGAATAATTTATATTCCATAAATTAATCATTATAAACTGCAATGATAGCATTTTAAAAACAACTGCTCCTCATCTATTGAAATTTGTTCCCACTGGTGATAAGACTGGGCTTTTTCCTTCCACTCATTCTTAAGAATGAGAAGCCTTGTTGTTACTTGTCATAATGAGATTAAGACAGGATGATGGCAAAACACTTTGTTCATCTTGGATTAATCTTGAATCGCATTCGATGCATTGAAGATCACTATTTGACATGATGAAAGTAGTAACAGATTCCTTTAATAGGTGGTACTTCAGAACATAAAAGTTATTTGAAATATAATAAATAACAATAAAATAATGCATCAAGATTGGTTAAACGTTTAATATTGTATTTGTCTTATAAATGTGTAAACTGAAGGTGAGAGGAGTTAAGTAATGTAACCAGTTCTAGAATTGTATCCCTCTAACCTTGATTCAGAATGCCTCAAATAAATGATACTCCATCATATTTCTTTAGGGTAGGAGTCACCACTGTGGCTTAAGTTACAAACTACCCTGTTATGGAAGGTTACAGTTGGTTGTCTCCCTTGTTCAGTTGTTCAGTATATGCTATATTTTGTTACAAGGATTAGGTTAGCAAAAGAAAGGGAGGCTACCTGGTGGCTTAATTGGTTAATTTTGTACTGGGATGCAGAAAGACGAGGAATTGTGTCTGAAAACTAGAAAGATAGGTTCAGCAGAGTGAAATTATTTTCTGCCTTTATAAAATTAACTAAGTAATTAAGTATTATTTAAGTATCTTAGGCATCAGCTGTAATCTAATGCTAGGAAAAGGAAAGAGACAAAGACCAAGGCCAAGTCTCATCCTGTGTGGAATAGATTTTAGTTCTGATGGACCATGTTTATTATTTGCACCCAGTGAGGATGGGTGCTGTTGTCCCTGTGTATCTGGCACAGGACCAGGAAATCAAAATCAGAGATTCTCCATCTGGTTAGGAAAAGAGTAGAGGAGCGCCAAGGAAGTGACAGAACTGTTGCATTGTAGAATTGTTTGAGCTGGAAGGGAACCTTCAAAGATCACCTTGTTCCAAGTCCTCTGGCATGGGAAGGGACACTTTCCACTAGAAAGGGTTGCTCAGAGCCCAATCCAATATGACCTTGAACACTTACACCGATAGAGCATCCACAGCTTCTATGGGCAACCTCTTCCAGTGTCTTACCTTACTCATTGTAAAATATTTCTTCTTTATATCCAATCTAAATGTACCCTCTTTCAGTTTTAAACTGCTCTCACCTGTCCTTTCCCTACAGGCCGTGGTGAAAAGCCTTCATGTTTCTTATAAATCCCCTTTAAACAATCAGAACTCTCCAGAGCCTTCTCTTCTCCAGGCTGAACAAGCCCAGCTCTCTCAGCCTGTCTCCACAGGAGGGGTACTCCAGCCCTCTAAGCGTCTTTGTGTCCTCCTCTGGGCTTGCTCCAACAGGTCTATGTCTTTCTTATACTGGGGACTCCTCCAGGTGGGGTCTCACAAGAGTGGAGTAGAGAGGAAGAATCACCTCCCTGACATGCTAATCACACTTCTATTTATGTTCGAATCCATCAAGGCATATAGACACTCACAGAGTAATATTTTCTTTCTGTAATAGAGGTTTTGAGAAATTTGTTGCAAACCACAGAAGCAACAAATATTTCTGAACTGGAGAGGGAGACTGGAGGGGAAGACCCACAGTCAGTAAGCATAGAACACATACTTTTTTTTTATTCTTTTTTTTTTTTTTTCCCCCAAACAGACTTGAGATTCCACTATTTCAAAATTACTGCATTGTAGCTCTGGAAAATGAAAAGCTCAGGGTTTTGTGGTGTTTATTTAAGGAAAAAGTACAGGCAGATCCACTCAAAACTCTTGATAATTGTGGGTCTGTCACATGACACTTGAGAGAGAGAGTATTCACTGATGAATGACCTTGTGGCAGTCTTCAGCCAGCTGGAACCATGCTTTCCCATCCATAGCATGTATTAGAGTGTGCACCACAGCTGTTCTACATCAGAAGCTAAGTGCCGTCCTTTCAGAAAGCTGTTGACAATTAACTGTCTCCCTTTCTGAGTTTGTCTATTTATGGGTTTTAAAGAGAAGATTACAACAGAGAGTTACAAGTGGGCTTGTGTTGATGTTCACAGGCTGCAGATGGATAAGCATTGCAGAAAGGAGAGAGGAAGAAAGCTATGCAGGACAAAGGTCAAGTCATATACCAGTATTTAACTGAATTTCCACATCTGGGTATAATGTATTCTATTATAGAAAGTCAGTTAGATCTTGTTAATTGTTATGGACTTCATGTAGGAACATATATTTAGGAGTCTAAACTCAACTTGTACAGCCCAACAGAAGTGGTCTTTAAGGTCTAAGGCTTGTGTGTCCTTCATCTCTGTTAGTTCTGCCAGGAGAGGGTTAATGGCTGTAAATACAAGTGGAGATAGGTTCCTGAAGCTGTTCACTTACTACAAAAGAATTTAGACACTTAATCTGGGACTGTATATTCTGGTAATGGCAGAGTGCTTAAATACAATTCATTACGATTCTGATCTTGGGCCCTCTTGTGCACGAAACCCTAAGAAATCCTGCTGAAACTAATTTAGTGTAACTTTTATTTGTATGGTGTCCTGGTTTTGGTTGGGATAGAGCTATTTTTTTTTGCAGAAGATGGCACAGTGCTGTGTTTTGCATTTAGTGTGAGAATAATATTGATAACACACTGATGTTTTTAGTTGTTGTTAAGTAGATCTAATTAAAGACTTTTCAGTGTTCCATGATCTCTGCCAGTGAGGAGGGGCACAAGAAGGTGGGAGGGAGTGGAGGCAGGGCACCTGACTCAAAATAGCTGAAGGGATATTCCATAGCACACAGCACATCATGCTTGGTATACAAGGGTCGGGGGGGGCTGGCTGAAAGGGACCAGTTGCTATTTGGGAAAGGGATGTGCAGTGGTCAGCTGGTGGTAAGCAATTGTATTGTGGATCACTTGTCTTTCTTGGGTTTTATTCCTCACTCTGTTTTTCCTTTATTATTGTAATTACAATTATTACTGTTATTATTGTTGTTATATTTTACTTTATTTCAGTTGTTAGACTGTTCTTATCTCAACCCATGGGTTTCACCTTTTTTTCTGATTCTCTTCTCTGTCCCACCAGGTGGGGGCAGGGGACAGGCTGGGGATAAACTATAACAGATGATCAAGAGGGGACATCTTTTGGACTTATTTAACTGTCTTACACTGTGCAAGACAGAGCAAGAGCTTTCACAGACTCCAAAACCAGACACTCCAGCCTTTGGAAAGGACTCTGTTGCTAAGGTTGAACAATTGCAACATTTACTCAGGAAGTTATACTTTCTTTTAAATGTGAAAGTATTTAGAATGATTTTGATCAATAAATTTAAGATACATAATGAAAATATGGTAACAACAAGGTTAAAATCATCCTATAAGTCAAGGCTTGCCCTCACTTGTTTTAGTAGTTCTGGACACATTATCTCAAAACTATATGCTTTAACTGAAAAGGATTCAGGCATGGTAAGTAACAAAAATAGTCTTGGGGGAGTTCCTTATCTGGAAAAAAAAATTGAGTGGTGCTGGTTTAGTTTGAGCGAGAGTTGAATAAGGGATGCATTAAGACTTTACAGTGCCAAAAAAAGACACAGAGAGGTTGAATTCAGTACATCTGTTCACTCTGTCCTTGTTTTCTAAGGCCACAGGGACAAATTATATAAGTGATTTAATGAGACAAATGATTTAAAAATATAAAGGAAAAGCCTTTTTATACAACACCTATGATAATCTATAGCTGTACAATCCCAGACAGAACAAAAGCAAAACAGGCAATCAATAAAGTGTTAAGAAAATGTATAGGTAGTATATTAAAATTATGACAAAATATGCAAAAACGTAAAGCCAATGAACACTGCTGGTCTGTCATTCAAATCTAATGGTGACTAAAAGGAATGAAGGATTGGCATTCATTACACGCAGACTCATTCATAATTGATCTCTGCAGCATACAATACTAGTCATTTTAACCACAGTATGGAAATTTCTATGCTTTTACAAGGATTGTTTGGCTGTGGCAGTATATCTGACAAATTCAGCTATGTTAATGTAAACTGTGTCTCTGAGCCTATAACTGGTGCCTGCTTAGGAAGGATATATGAAATAGAGAATGTATAAAATTATGCTTCTTCAGATTTCCTACTATTTTCCTATAATCCCCTGAACTTGTAGATATTGTGTACAATAGTGCAAATATAGATCAAGATGCCATGCGGCTGTGCTATGGGATCATCATGTCATTTCAGTTTGTGAAATTAAAGAAGGACAAAGGTCTTCTAGAAAGCCCTAAAGCCTTCTTTCCAAATCCTCCTTGGATGAATTCACTCTATGCAATGTTCCACAGCTACTGATGAACAAAGGTTTCTTTTCCATTGAAATGCAGAACTGGAAAGACTCTAAAGAGACATCTAATCTTTTCATCCTCTTCTTCCAACCCTGGCAATGAGACACCATCCTCTATATGTACATCATGCTTATCTGTTCTTTAAAGCCTCCAGTGGCAGATTCAAAAGGATCACTGGCTTACCAGTTCCAGTATTTAACTGTCTTTACAGAAAAAGGATTTTCTTAGTATTATCTTAGTTACAAGTCAAGCTCATTACTCCTTAGATGCTAACAGCAATCAACTACTGTTCTCTTTATAGTAGTCTTTTATATGTGGCCTAACCTGAGCAGGAATTAATTGAGAGAAGTCTCTTGGCCTGGTTCGTATAGAAAACATACCAGATGATCAAAACAATCCCATCTGGATTTATAATCTATAACTGTGTGAATCAGATACCTCTCCTGAGCAAAAACATCAAGTCATTCTGCTTTCTTTTTGGAGATGAATACTGCAATGTTTCATTTGACAGAAATATCCCATTCTCCTCTGCACTTACATGTTCTGGGAACATTCCCATTATATTTGCAGAAAATTGCAAATTTGTTTTCAGTATGAATGACAAGTAATAAAATTAAACTGTATTGTACTGTACTAGGTGACACGTGGGAGCTGGAGTTTGTTTATTACCAGTTCTGTTTTTTCCTTTCTTAGCAGATAGCTCATTATTTCCTACAAGATCGGTTATTTGAAATCTATAGAGCTGGCTGTAAGTGTATGCTGTTTACCATTCTATGCATCAGTTTCTTTCCTCCCTTTCCAAATATATAATTACATTTTTTATAGATGTTTGGCTATGTTTTTAAAAGGCATGTGTGGGGTTTTTTTGGAATATAAGACTCTTAGAAACAAAGTGGGACACTTTGATGTTCATTTGCACACCAATACCCAGAATGACTGAAGTTTTGTTGTAGGCATTTTTGGTTTTCCTGCTTTTGTTTTCTCAGCTCTGGAAACAAATGGAATGATTGGAGACTGAGTGCTGCTGCAATTAATTCTTTTCTGTGAGTATTCAGAAATCTGAAAATCCAGAGGAGCTTGGAGGGGCCCTACCACCTTACCTTTTTTATTCTTTGGATAATCTGTAGCAGGAGATTGTCTTAAAACAGAAATGCAGCCACTAGGATGATTCAAAGTATCTGTAAACATGAGAGTAAAAGGCAGCTTCCTTTCTAAAATGCATGGACTTATCATAGTCCCATAAGGACTGTGATAGAGAGGTTTGTACTCTAAATGATCTGCTGCTCTTTCTTCAATGTCCAGGATGACAGTGAAATACTTTTATTTTCCAGATGACGAGCAGAAATGGTCCTAGTCAGAACTCAGATCATTTCACCAGTCCAAACATTACCTTGTTTGCAATGGATCATCTGACATAATAATAATGACAGTTCTATAAACTGGGAGTTATCCTAATATAGCACTCTCAGCTTAACCTTTTTATCCTTTATTATCTGTTTTACCAAAAAATTAACTTAGATGACACATCCCAAATGAATATAGGCAGTAACTATTAATTTTTTTTTGTTTTCTCTATATTTCCACCCAGACTGATTTTTTTAGTGAAATATTGCCAAACATGACTTCTGCAACTGTAAAAATATACCTGTCCTCATTAATATGTCAAAATGCAAAATATTTTCTTCTAAATCTTTAGTTCTTTTTGTTTCTTTTTGGTTTGGTTCCTTTTGCTGTCTTTCCAAATGCTGCTTTTCAATATGCCTAAGGCCATACCTGTGATATGGGTAGTTTCAGGGAGCAGCTGAAAAGGAAATAAGATAAAACTATTTTGGGTTCTTTCTTAAGTTTTGGTTTCTCTTTAGAGATAATAGGATACACATTTCAGTTGGTAGTGCTAACACAAAAATGTTGATAAACTCTTAACTAAGCTGAAATGAATTATGCTCTTCATGGCCTAAATGGCAACCTAAAATCCCATATCTGTATCAAACAATAAAATGGCAGGAAAATGGACTAACAAAATACCTTTTCCACCTTGGTTTGTACTACTTTTAATAAAGCAGAGCTATGCAGAAAATAGAATAAAACATTAATTTGCAGCAAATTATGAACTACTGTTCTTTTCTCCTTCCAAAACACCAATTTAAAATCCTTGCTTAAAGAAAGAAAGATATGGCAAGTATCACAAATATTCTCATTGGTATAGCTGAGTATTTGATTTTTCTTTTTGTCTTCCAGGAACATTTCCTGGTGTTGCTGTGTGTTTCAAATGGTAAGGAGGTAAAAATTAGATTACTGAAGGAGCTGCAAGTGCTTCCAATTTGATTGAAAACTCATGTACTTCAGAATCAGCCAGAGTAGGTTCCTCCTCTGTAATTATTGTGAAAACCAAAGCATTTTCCCCCTTCAAGGAAAAATAATTACGAGCTGCAATAAAATGGTTAATTATGTTTTAACATAACTTTACCTTGAGGTGAGTTTTAAAGCTGCTACTGCGATACAACTTCCAATAAATATATTTGGCTGGCAGCCATAGAAATGAGGTTATTGGGGCTATCGGTAAACAGTATTGTTCCTAAACTCAATGAGTTTCCCTTTACTTATTAAGGGGCACCAATAAAAACTGCTTGGGGGAAAAAGTTGTAATACAGTATATGTTAAAGATAAAGCCTTTCAAAAGGTTACAGAGGCTTTAGTTATCTTTTTTGTCCATATTCCAGGTAATATTTATTGACCCACACAGCTAAAGAGCCATGCAGAGAGAACTTACTAAAGAATTTAATTTTGTGCATAAGTCTGAAAGAGTAGTCTTGGGTTTGCTCACAAAAATTAAATCAAACATGTTCCTTAGTTTTATGCTCTGTTTCAAATGCCTTTCAAGCTTTTGCTGATTTTTTAATTTTTCTATTATTTCTAATTTTTATAGAGTGGTCCCCTAGTAACAGTGCCACATAGTGGCTCACCTCCCATAGACAGTGTAGATCAGAGTTTGTTAAAATATTGCTCTCCAAGATTAAACAGGTTGCCATAATGGAGGAAAGAAAGGATTTCTTCCAACCTAATTTTGAATATTGCTTTTTGAATTTGCTTTTTTTTATTGCTTTTTTTTTGTAGAATATGAGAAATATTCCTTGTTATGAACTCTCAAAATATTATCAAAAATATTTTTGATGCTACATATTTTCATAAAGCAGTATGTGTAACATATTAAAAAGCGACATTATACTCTCCTGCAAAAAACTGGAAAAAAAATCTAAATTATTCTTTAGTTATTGGTAAAAATTTCAGTGTCAGCTCCCTGAAAAGCAATATAATAGAATCTTTATGAACAGAAATCTTATAAACCAGGACAGAATAGTTTCTCTTTAAAAGAAAATGTTGTGATGTTTAGGTCTATAGATCACTGGCCTTCCTCTGTGCGGGGCTTATATTTCAGGATAACCTTTAATTTCTCATGAGATTCAGTGTTTTAAAATCTTAAAACAATTGAAGGACTTTAATGATATATTGCAAAAGGTGAAAAGCCTACAACTCTATTCTAACAGTGCTTACTTTTCAACTAAAAGAAAATCTGGTAACCTTCCAGTTTGGAGCAGCTGAGACCCATCAAACAACTGAAAACAATTTGTTCAGAGCTGGAGCTGTCATACTCTATTAACGTAAAAAACAAATGAAGTGCTGCTTCTGACTTCAGCTTACCACTTCATATGAACACTCTCCCATTTCACTTGACAGTTGTGGACATTGAAATAATACAAAACATAACCCAATCAACAGACTGTGAAGAATATGAAAGCTAAAGACAGATGTTCAAAAGCTATCATCACCTTTCAGCTTTAATTATATTGACATGGAACAAACAAGTGATAAATCAACTATTTTATAGAGTAATAAGTTTCATTCTACCTGTTAACCTAATGCTGCGTTGGGTGGTATATTCCAGGTACATGGAAGACCATGGAGCGTTCTGTATGCAAGTAGTCACAGAAACCAATCTTGTACTAAAATGGTATTGAAATGTTGCTGGTTTTCAAGACAAATATTGCACCGAACAGGCTTTTCTTGGGTTTTCTGCCTACATTCCCTATACGTGCTTATAACTCTGAAGTCCTTCTTATATCATTCATACTAGATCCTGCAGTAATTTGCAATACCCTAAAGAGGAAAAAAAAAAATAAAATGAGGATTTATGTATTATTTATTACAGGTTTCAGGTTTAGGGGCAAAGATTGGCAATTTTCCAATATGATGTGTGAAAATCCATTATCCTCTGGGCCAGCTCTTTCTTTCATAAGGATGAAAGAAAAGGTGTAGCATTAGTGCACAAAGTGGGGCTTGGAAGCCAGCATTGTTTAAATGAAACTTCTTGATTTTTTTTGAGTTTATGGTCCTATTTTATCTTTAATGTTGAAAAAGACTCCTTGGTACTTTGCCAACCACATGAAATCCAGTTCCTTAATTTCACTGTGATTTATAATGGTGAGGTTTTCCCCCGACACCAAGTGCATACCTGAGATTCACAGCAGAAATATGGAAGTCTTTTTGTTTTTAATTTGCTTCTCAGCTACCTCCATACTCTGATGATCTGATTTAAAGTCCAGTGAAAACAAAAGAGGGGGATTTCAAGGACACTGCTAAACTCCAAGCTCCTGTAAGACTAAGGGCCCTGATAAATAGCAGCCAAAAGTGACCCTGACTTATTGGTTGCTTTGATTTCACAGGATTTCTGTTTGAAGTGTTGGTGAGCCCAGTTTTTCTACTCCCATTATCCCATGACTCAACTAGAGAGGATGTCCAGGTGCAGGAGATAAAGGACTGAACAGAGTCATCCTTTCCGTATTTATTCAGTGTGCTCAAAGTCTCTGGGCAGTGCACTGTAGTCAGACCAAGACACAGAAATTTCAGTTTTATGTTTGCTTTATTGGCAGCTTACTATGAAAAGTAAGCAATTGAAGGTGTACATAGACAGCAGATTTACACTAACTTTTAATGTTTGTAGACTTAGATGACTTTTATGATAATGCTGCTCTGTTTGGTTTGGGGGCTTTTGTGTATTGAATATTTAATGATGTTTTAATTGTTGTTGGTTGTTCTGATTAGAGTTAATCTATGTGGCACCTACAGTGTGCTGGCAGGGGGCGCTTTATAAATGAAAATGGTCATTATTTCTTACTGTAAAATACTGAATCACTTACATTAGAGAAATGAACTGAAATTTTACAGATGGGTGGTTTTATGAGTTCAGAAGAAAAAATAATACATTTAGCTTGTTAGGCAGTACTGCAAAGTAACCATCTCTTTCATCACATGGCTTTTTTCCCAGTATATTCAGACTCCATCTGGAAAACTTACAGCCTGCTGAGCCATGAGACAGATGTAAAGGTAATATCTGCCCTCCACTAAATGAATTCAGAGGTAAGTTTCTGCCATATCTCTGTAGGTCCTTGGTCATGTGGACAGCATTAGTGTTTTTCTTTGTGAGCTTAATTTGCTACCTAAAAAACCTAGAAATTGCTGCTACCTTTCAGACCACTTTCAACATCTTCAAACCTGTGTATCCAATTTACTGCACCACAACCAGGACTCTAACTTAGCAAATTTTCCCATCTGTCCCGTTAAAGCAGATTTCCAGCTGTTTTCTTTTGCAGATATCTGACCTCCAATACAGATAATTGTATTTCGGAGTGATTATATAATAGTGCATGTATTGTCCATACCTGGTTTCAGTGTGTAGTAATATAACAACTAGACCACTCAAGATCTTGGCAAATGACCTTTCCCTAACGTATGCCAAACATTGTCGAGGCTGAGACAATACTGAATTTCTAAGGCAGTGTAAAATTTCATGTTCCTAATAAGCATTTTCGTCTTCTAGAAAAGAAAAAAAATCCCTGTCAAAACCCATCATCTTAGAGTGCACTTTTACTACTGTGAAATGCTAGACTGACAAAGTTATAAATCAACAGGCTGTCCTTATCCTCAGACCAGATGTTAGAGGAATTAGTCAGCACATGCTTATTTAATTTATCCCACTCGTGTGCCTTGAGACTCACTTACAGCAAATGCAACCTAGGAAATGTATGTTTCTGGCACTAACGAAATGGACTGAAGTTGATACAGAGACTCAAATCCTCGTTTATTAACACCAAGCCCATTTTATCCCCTTGTTCGGTACTTTCGCAACCTGCATATACATACAACGTTAAATCTCTTTGGCCCCTGTAAAGCTGTCCAGGTACATAGTCCAATCACAGTGTTACAGACCCTCTCACAAATCCCACATCCTCTGGCCTTACACGCCCCAACCCATCGCTCCAGGGATTGTCAAAGCACCAAGGCCTCAGAGCTTGTTCCCAAACTGTTCTTCATGCAAATCTTATTGCCTTCACTCCTCACATATGTTTTCATGAATTCCTAGTGGTTTGAAATACTTCTTGTTAGGACTAGTTTCCTCCTAAATCTGATGTCCCCGTCCAGAACCGCTTTGCTGTCCTGCAGGAGGCGATTGAGGAAACACACTCACATCAGAAACAACCGGTTGATGCACTGCTAAAGAAAATCTCTACTGGAGCTGCCAGGAAAAAGCGGTGGGTCGTAGTAGTAGGGGACTCTACTTTGAAAGGCACAGAGGCACCCAGCTGCCGTCCTGACCCAGTCTCAAAGGAGGTGTGTTGCCTACCAGGGGCATGGATCAGGGATGTTGCAGAGAGACTGCCTGATCTAATAAGTCCCGCTGACTATTATCCACTTCTAGTGATCCATGTGGGTGCTAGTGATATAGATAGCAGTAGCCTGGAGAACATAAAGAAGGACTACAGACCCCTGGGAGAGGTGGTTAGGGGCTCTGGAGCTCAGACTGTCTTTTCGTCAATTCTCCAGGATACAGGGAAGGACCTTAAAAAGGCTAGGAGGATTTGGGAGGGGAATAGCTAGAACGATGGTGCCGTAGTCAGGGGTTTGGGTATCTAGAACACGGGACTCAATTTGGCAGGCCAGGTCTACTGGAGGCTGGTGGAGCTGGTCTGACAATTAAGGGGAAGAGTTGTTTGGGTAGGAAGCTTGTGAGGCTGCTCAAGAAAGCTTTAAACTAGATGTGTTGGGGGAAGGGGGGCATCATTCCATCCCAACACACCCAGTCAGTTGCCAACACCTGTAATAAATGCTTGGAGCGATGCAGAGACATTTCAGCTGCTGCAGCCAATGAGCTGGCTTCATTTGGAGCTCAGTTCAGATGCCTCTATACAAATACCCGTAGTATGGGGAACAAACAAAAGGAATGAGAGATGTGTGCGTGTCTATGGGGGTATGATATAATAGGCATCACAGAAACATGGTGGGATGGCTTCTATGACTGGAGTGTTGGAATGGAAGGTTACAGGCTCCTTAGAAAAGACAGGCCTGGCAGACAGGGAGGAGGAGTGGCTATTTGTGTTAGAGATAGGCTGGAGAGTATGGAACTTTGTCTGGGGACAGGTGATCAGTCAACAGAGTTTGTGGGTCAGAGTCAAAGGGAGAATGGCAATGGGGGACATTATTGTAGGAATCTGTTACAGACCACCTGATCAAGAGGACTCTGTGGATGAAGCGCTCTATAGACAGAGAGGAACAGCCTCACACTCGCAGGCCCTTGTCATCATGGGGGACTTCAACCACTCTGATATCTGTTGGAGGAATGGTACGGCCCAGCACAAGCAATCCAGGAGGTTCCTCGATTGTGTGGAAGACACCTTCCTTCTGCAAGTAATAGAGGAGCTCACAAGGAGAGGTGCCATGCTTGACCTCGTGCTCACCAACAGGGAAGGGCTGGTTGGAAATGTGACGCTCCAAGGCAGCCTTGGTTGCACTGATCATGAGATGGTCGAATTCGAGATCCTCAGGACAGTGAGAAGAGCGTGCAGCAAGCTCACTGCCCTGGACTTCAA
>JANHGB010038359.1:0-11890 GCA_026283785.1 Coracopsis vasa
CACAGGGTGCCCAGAGAAGCTGTGGCTGCCCCATCCCTGGCAATGTTCAAGGCCAGGTTGGATGGGGCTTGGAGCAATCTGATCTAGTGGAAGGTGTCCCTGCCCGTGGCAGGGGGTTGGAACCGGATGAGTTTTGAGGTCCCTTCCAACCCAAACCAGTCTGGTATTCTATGATTCACCTAAGACATTTCTTGCAAAGAACTCTGTATCTGTTTGTACAGATGCCTCAACATTATACTCTGTAGCATTCTTTATTAACAAGTTAGACTAGGAGTTTAATTTTAAATCATTTCTTGCACGAGAGTAGCAAATGGGTCGATAGTACAGTGAAACTAGAAATAAGCAAAATAAAAGGTTACTTATATTAGGACCACTACTTGAAAGGACATGTGCATATGCTAATCTTTGGGGAAGAGTCATCCTTAAATAGGTTATTACTGCCTTTTAAAATAAAGCTGATCTTTACTGAGACTTCAAATTTAGGTCTATGGTTATTCTCAGTAATCATCTGAGACAATCCCTGTTATGAAATCACCGTCTATGTCTTAACAGCTACTGCACCATGTAAGCATGTTATAGAGCATGCAGCATGACAACATAATGACAACTATGAAGTTCAGTAATGCCTGGTATAAAGCAAGAAATAATGCCCATTCATCTATTTTTACAACAGTAGTATGGATCATAGCATCTAGAACACGGATGACAGGTATTAGATGAAACAAACAGTGGAAACACAGGCACAAAAGCAGCTAGAAACTCCAGAACTGGTTCTTCATATTTCCTGGGACTTTTTAAGAATCTTTTCTTCTAGGACATATCAGATTCTCTCTGTTCTCTATGGATACTATTATCAATAGAAAAGACTTTTATTTACAATGTATTTATTTAACTTTTTCATCTATTTATAATTTTACACATGTATTTTAATCTTGTATGCACAATTTTAATTTTGTAATACCTCACAAAAGGCATCATAAACCATTGCCACCGAGGGAAATGCAGAATGGCCAGTCAAGCACTTCTCCTATAAACGCAAGTGAATTTCACCACAGTCATTTCCACTTCCCTGAACGTCTCCAGACAGAACTACATCTTCTTATTGTACCTATAGAAAATGCACCTCTCCAGGATATACATACATTGTTTTAATGTTTCTTTCTAGTCATTTCATTTGTTTTTGCTCCTTATTAGCAAATAGTTCAGGTATGAACATAATAAAATATAAAACTTCTTAACTGCTTTATGATATGTTATTTCAATAAGCTAATGAAATATTAAATAAATACTAAGTCCTAATAAGTGATCTGGTATCTATGCCTAACATTTAAGCCAGCTTCCACCCCCAATAACTTGGTTTGGGTACAACAGGTCTTTGAAAACACAGCCAGTTTTTATTTTGACTTTACTCAAACGTTTCTCATTACGGTGGCAAGGCAGAGCTATTACAAAGTGTGCATACTTTTCCTGACTTTAATTAATCTTTCCCCAGCTTCACTACTAGTTACACCTTGTACCTTAAGTTAACATACGGTACTCTACCTATACATCTGCTAGCTCAGATTATAGTATCAGGGGACTGTAGCAGCTTTTAGCTCCCACTGGGAGCTCAGGCTGATGTGAACATACATTAGGATAGAATACACAGAATCTTTCTATAACCGCCACCTGTTTGATAATTCCATGTCCTGTCGTAACATCAGTGTGTTCCTAGGGCTACAAACACACATCTTCTCCCCTGAAGAAGAGGCATGATTTAGCATAATTTAGGTTATTTTGTTTCATTTGCAAGTGTTGCCAAGAGTAATCTAAAAATGGTCTGTTTTCTGCAGTGATCTGGAAGATGACCTCCAAGGCCTACTACCCCTTCTATGAAATCCTATTGGAAATATCCATATTCCCCCTCTGATCTCCACATTATTCAGTGATTGGTCTCCCATGGAAAGCATATTTCAAGATAATTAATCACTTGGTTCTTAAAGCACTGAATGTTTTATTAATAACTTGCAATACCCATGGCCGTTCTATAAAACAGAACACACCTGCATGTTTTTCTTTCTAGTTAAACCACCACAAGCCCTTTGAGACAGATACACATTCTCACAGCTTGACATAATGATGATGCTACTCTAGCAGGATGATAGATAGTGTTGAACAAACTGCACTATTGGAATGGACCAAATCAACAGATACTGTACAGAGAGCAAAAACATATTACCAACACAAAAAGACTGATTATATGAAGGTACAAGCAGTGTTTTATCCCCGGATAAACTGGATTTTTTCCTTCTAGGAAAATGAAAATACCTGTATTATCATTTAGCTTTTCCTATGCACAGAACGTACTGCAAAAAAAATGATACCATTCTGCATGTAATACTCATACATGTGAGCATCCCTAATTCCTGCAGTAGGCTACAGACAGTTGGTGCAAATTGGGACGTAGCAGAGACTGCTCTAATTCAGAGATAGAAAATCCAGTAGTAAATTTACTGAAGAATTGCAATTAGCAGCTCTTCTGTGGCTTTCTCTTGACTCTATAGTCACTTCCCATTTCAGACCCCAGCATGGCCTATGACCATGTACACCTGGTAGTACATTTAGCATAACCAACACTATTTCCTAAGGCAAACAGCCATAAAATGTCATCACCCTAAGCACAGATCACCCACCCATCCTCTTCCCCTTCTCTCCACTGTGGATGTCATGAGGATATGACGACAGACAAATGCTGCCAGCACTGCAACAAGACTACATGCCCAAAAAGTGCTATCACCAGGATGTGGAGTCATTACACGATGTTCCATTATGGAACAGGGAAGTGCAACAGCACATGAGATATTGCCTATAGCATCCATCAACTGCAAGTCTCAGGAACTTCAACTGCAGCTGTATGGGAAAACTGGTGACGCTCCAGTGGTCAGCAATGCCTCCACCATTGCTTCCTGCAAGGAAGACACTCATGCTCTTTTAGAAAAAGTCTGAGTTTAAATTATGACATCACATGCTGATTGTTAAGAATTTGACCTGATCTACAGTGTATCCTGGTGACTAAAACTCTACATATCTACAAACTCCAGGTGATAAGAAAGCAACATTAATTACCAGAAATTCTCTTCTAGTGAAAGCTATGATAACTGCTAAGAACCCTGCATAACAATAAGCTCCTACACTACCTGCTAGAAATTGAAGGTAACAGTAATCTATGCTGATTATTACAATTGTGTGAAAAGCTCTAATTATAATTACAATCCTATGGCCAGACCTCATTCTACCTAACAGAACCTGCTGGTCTCTACGGCACCGGGTGACACGGGGTCAGAATAACAATACTGAATACCATGTAGGATCCCACAAATTCAATTAAACTGCTTACTACCCATTTTCTGTTAAGTGTTCTCTCTAACTATTAAAAGAAAAATGTGATCTCTGTATCACCACAAGTAGCAGCAAAAGACAAAGAGAAATGCAAAAGACTTAAATTAATATCTGACTGATTAAATCCTAGATATGTCAGTAGTTACCTTTGAGATGCTGTGTTAAGAGTACTAAAAAGATATGTCAAAAAACCCCCAACAACATGGTGCTTATATATAAAAGGGGTGGGGGAATGGAGAAGGAAAGAGAACGAAAAGAATGATGATCTAAGTAATTTTACCTTTGATTCCTAGAAAAATAGTGGCAAGTATTAATTTTTATGCTCCCAACAAGCAAAGTGACAGCAGCCACACTTTATTTGTCAAGAACAAATCCTACATACATATAAAGACTGTTTTTCTATGTGTGACAGTAGATCTTTTTTCTTCCTTCCCAGAAGTGGTAGACAAATGTTCTAAATCAAGACCTCAGTACAGCTTTGAGGACTTCATGTTAAAGACTCATAAGTAACCTGGGAAAATAGCAGGGGAAAGCAAAACACCTCAAAAAGCTAGAAGTGTGCACATACACCTCTGTATGTGTTAGTTAGCATGGACAAAGATCCTAAATGGTATTATGGGATATGCAACATCATCACTGGTAAGGAAAAAAATAAGGAGAAAGATTGCTATGAAGCCCACAGGTGATACAAAGCTGGCTTCAGCAAATATACTGGAGAAAAAGAATTTACTATCAAACTGAAGAAATTATCTAAGAAACAAGATGTGTAAGAGTTACACATACAGATAGGAATAATCAACTGCACTAACAGAAGATGGGGAAGGACTGGTTAACAGCAGTTGGCCAGAAAGCAAAAAGTATCACAGGCTCAGTAGGAATTAGAATATTCATCCTATCAGGGGAAAAGCAAAGTCAACTGGAATGTATGAACATGAGGATTATAGCCTTTTCTCTGTCCCCCAGAACTGGCAAAGCCTCAACAATACTGCTATATCTCACTGTGGGCATCATGCCTCAAGGAAGAGGTGGATTATGACAGGAACACTTCAGGAGGGGGCACACTGAGAAGGACGTGAGATGCAGAAAACAATACTGAAAAGAGCATAGCCCCCACTGACAGAAGTGCCTCGATCTTCATGGTGTAGTGGAGTAACTTGCTGGTTTCAGTCACATTTGAGAGGAGCCTTACCTCACTTGCCACTAATTTTGTCTCCTCCTGACAGTTTCACTGGAAA
Organism: Coracopsis vasa; assembly: GCA_026283785.1. Lineage (NCBI taxonomy): Eukaryota > Metazoa > Chordata > Aves > Psittaciformes > Psittacidae > Coracopsis > Coracopsis vasa. The sequence goes on from JANHGB010038359.1 coordinate 4,614, forward strand.
CATGCAGGTCTGAGTGAGCTGGTTTCTCTGCCTTATCATGCTGGTGAGCAGGGACATGCCAATGCACAGAAATTCACCTCAACAAGTTTAAAGCAGAAACCAGTGCCTTTCTCTAGTTCACTAACAATTCAAAGGAAAACAGGCTTCAGACGATCTTAGTCCACAGGGCCTGAAATAGCCACACACCTGTGAAACTGCAGTAATTTCTGCAGGTGCGAATAAACCAGTCAGAAGCTGAGCAAAACTGTTACTGAACTCACTTCTGGTATTAAAAGTGAACTGACAATAACTGAACTTTGCATTACGAAACAAGTCAGAACAGAAGGTCTAAAAGCACAGGAGGAAGCACAGAAGGAGACTTTAACACCAGCACTGCTCTCGCACATTCTCATCTCCCAAATTCCCCTTTAAAAACCTATGTCCATAGCTGGACATAATTTATGGCTACCTAAAGTTGCTTTTTCTCTGAGCACCACTCGTAAACTGCAGGGAAAAAACTCAGCTCAGCTCTTCCCTTTTATGTTAAATTGTCAGGAAAAAATAATAATACAGTTATATCTCTTCCTTGAATCAGCATCTTTGCTGCTGTTAGGATTAAAGTACCCAGCAAACGCTGAAAAGCAACACAAGAAAACAAACAACTGAAGTAGTAAATGCTTCTACATAAGCTCTGTAACACATACAAAAACTCACCTGAAAGATGAGGCTTAAATGCATCATGTACTTACAAAGTGGTAATTCCTGGAGGAAGGAAAATAATCAAATACTAGAAAGCAAGACATTTCTGTTTGCCACTGCAAAAGCAACCTGTCGCTTAGAGATTAATGAATAAGCTTTCCGCTTGTCACATAAGAGGTTGGTTCTTCTTTGAATAACATTAATACTAGGGAGAAAAGTAAATGAAGAGAAGAAATTCCCTTCTTATCAAGTGGTAAAGACAATGTGAAACACATTCGAATAGGAAATAAATACAACTCTTCCACAGTATGAACATTGCCACAGAGAGCAACCTTTTGAGCTAAGAGCTCACAAAGAAGTAAACCAAAAGGAAAACAGATTTCTGTGCAGAAGGCTTCTATTATTTATTCACTTTTATGCAAATTTTATGGTCCCTGCAGGGACAAATGTTAGCAGGTAATTAACTATCAAGAAATAAATTAAACACAAAAAGAAGAAATATTTGTGAAGACATTTACTCCCAGCAAAGCACAAACAATCAGGCAATGGAATGATAATGAAAAGGCTTGATGCTCTCATTCCCTGGTGTCAAAATCTCCCCTGGATTCTATTGCAGTGATTCTGAAAGTTCCTAAAAGTCAAGATTTCTTATAGCATATCTGATTTAAACTCCATGATGAGAAGAACAACGGAATATGTCTTGAAACACTTTTTTCCTCCAAAGGGTTTGAAAAAAATCAGCTCTGAAGGTGTTGCATTTTAGTGTGGGAAACAGCAACTGGAGTTTTCATTACGTAACTACATTCCTCTTAAAATAAGCTAAGCATCCCAAGGTTACAAACTTTCAAAGGTGCACAGAGCAACAACTATGTATGTCTATGCAATGTGCATGTACACATACACGTGCTTACTGTGAAAAGGATACAGAGTCCTGGTGAGTTTTGATAGTTTTAGTAATATCTATTAGCCTAAGTCAAGAAACAACAGTGGGGGTGAGAGATACAAGATAACCTTTCCTATGAACTTCTGTGCTAATTCTGTTAGAATTCATTTTAGAAAATTCAGTCTAGAAGTCTCTTTGTCTCTAAGCTTAAATATTCAAAACCGTTTTCTAATAAAAGGTGCTCTTGGCTAACTCTTCAAAAGGACAAGTGGGTGCACTAGGTGTACTACAGCTTGTCTAATTCAGTCTATACTGCAAGGAATGCAAGCAAAGAAACAGTAGAAAGAACATGAAATACATTTTGCAAGCCAAAACACAATGATGACCAACAGCACAATGTTTCACCAGGTAGTTTGCCATTCCTACACATCTTACTCTAGTCTTCCCACCTAAGACTGCAGGGCAAGGAATCAATCCCAAGTACTAGACTCACTTCCAGCAGCACTGTCAAACCAACAGAGGTCTCATTTGCTTTGGCTGAGTGAACCAAGGGTAGAGAAAGTTTCTGGTAATGGACTGATGTGGAAAGCATTTCTTAGCACATGGCGATTTTATTTTCCTGTCACCTGTTTGCACATATTAAAAATGAACATTATATGGAATAGAAAGGGAACAGCTAAAGATTCCCTAATAAAAAGGCAAAAGAACAGCCTGTCCTCAGCTGGGCTTAGACTCTTGATCCCAACTTCAAATTTCTCACTCTGTATTCTGTTAGAACACAGTTTACATTAAATGGAAATTTTTTTTCATTCTGTCACTAAATTTTAGAGACTGTTAAACTTGGAAAGAGTACTAGCAATTGACAGGGGTTGGGGGAAGTCTTAAATCTGCTACTATATTGATAAACGTTTGGGTTTCAATTCTTACTGACTTAAACTTTCTGAACAATAATGGAGATTAAGAGTCATTTTACCCACTTTGCAGTAAAGGAATGATAAATGTGTAATACAACATTTAAATTGGTTACAAGCCCAGGTTAAAGCTGCTTTCTCTGTACATATTTATTATTTTCCTAAAATAAATTCCTATGGTAGAATGATGTCAACACACTGCTAGAACATAGCGTGACACTGCCCTGAGTCCCAGGGTAAATCCCCAAAATTCACACCTGATGAGCTTGTTCTTCCGAGTTCATTTTTGTCATGGTTAGTGTTTACATTGAAGAGATTTAGACAATTTTAATTAAATACTATAATACAGAAAGATATTAATGCCAGGATACGTTCATATTAACTAAAGCACTAACTCTGCCCTGATACCATGTGGTATTAGATGCTTTTGCTGCCACAACTGCTACTCTGCAGTTAATATTCTATATGTATATGTTGCTATTGTTGGCATAGTGTGAATCACTAAATGGAAGTGAAGATTTCTGCCAAATGTACCCTATTAAACACTGGAGCCCACGCTTCTCGGGAAGTCTGACACACTAAAGGGCATCATAAGCCCAATGAATCATATCACTGAGAAGGTTACAAAGTAAATTAAATGTCAGAGATGTAAGTCTATCGATTGTAATTTAGTACAGATGATAGACTACTAATTAATAACTACAGTTGCCTGTGAAGAGGCATTGCTGCCTTTCCACACACATTTATTCTTTCCATTTTCATTTACTTTAGTTATAATGCTATGCTTGGTACAAGCTTCATTTCCCTCATTTGCCATCAGGCCAGGGGAGCCTCCCTTACTGCATTAGGCAATGCTAGGCCCTAATCAAACACCCACCAGCCTCATGATGTTCAGGCTTTTTCACTGTCTGGAAATAGTATTTGAGCTGGCAGTACTAATAATTAAAAGTAAAACCAAAACAATACCCCATTGCCCATTTCGTATCTTACATCTTCTTTTAAAGAGGTATGGATGCAATTTAAGCACAAGAAGGTTTCTTCATAGCTAAATGTGTGCCCACAGAACCTCCACAGACATCAAGGCAACCTGCAGTATATGTGATTAATGAAGTATACAAACAGAAATTTGAAAATATGAACAATATTCTAAAACACTGAAGTAGCTTTAAAATACTCCTGCTGGTTTCTAGGGGAAAAAAATAATCTCAAAATAGTAAGTTCTAGATTTCATTTAACACTAAAATATATAGATTTTCCATGAAAAAACATCTAATATTTACAAACCATGTTTCCAAGATTACTTTTTTCCATTAACTCTTAGATCGCTATTAAGCATGACCTTTCTGTTCACCATCATTGTCTTATGTGGCGGTGCAGGCAGGCAGGTAGAGTTATCCCAGTGTTTATAAAAAAAACCCTGCAGCAACACGTTTTAAGATATCTTTTTCTAGGTCTAAAAAGAAGAAAACCAAGCAGAGTTGTTACAAATGCACTCCCAAATCAGTGCTGATATGGCCAGAGTTGGGAACAGGAGCTGCAAGGCAGAGAGCAGATACTCTGCCATAAGTAGGGCACAAGGCTGTCCCATCAGGAGTTACAAAAAATGGGACACTGCATGAGCGGCGACGTGGCAAGACAGACACATATGTTTGCCTCCGGTCCTGTAAATATAAGTAGAGTAACTGTCATGAAATTAGATCATGTCACACATTTCTTAATACTGCTGGCGCTGATTTAATGTCATGGCTGGTCATAAATGTTAAATGATAGATCTCCTTAAAAATTGAAGATGTAGTTTATATTTGGGAGTTTGGGATTTTTTGCTCTTCAAGCAAAAAAGATTTCTGTCTAAGAGAAAAGAAACGGAGACCAGATCCAAGCCAAGAGCAATGCCGACCTGAGAGACAATCTCATTCCTGAACTCCGCCGCTCTGGAAGGAAATGAAGCTGCAAACACTTCACCTTCATGAAGAAGACAGAAAGAAATCCTTCCTCTTGAACACTCTCCACAGGTACTTGCTGTCACCTCAGTACCATGATATTGACATGAGGAGTTGTATCTTTAAAAGGAAATTTTTAGGAGGACCCCAGTGGCTTAACCCAAATACCACTACCTACTAACATTGCAGTGCTCTGCATTACATATTTTGTTAGACAAAATTGGTTCTTTTTTAAATCTTCTTTTTAATTAGATATTTACAAATACTTTTACTCTTGATGGGTGTTTTGACCCTTTATTCTTCTGCAAGTGCATCACTACAGAGGATAATAAAGACAGACTGGGTATGAGAACCACAACTTCTATTTTTGTCCCATAAAACCATCAGTCCTCAAGCTGAGGTTAAAAAGTGCCATAAATCAAAGCTACTAATGCACATATAATCCAATTAGTCTCTATGCATTCCAGTTGTCAGCATGAGCCAACTGGGCAACTGCTGTTCATGTGTCTTTCATTTAATGATGTTTCATTTAACCTGTGCTATATTTTCTAAGGGTTAATTTTAAAATTATTCTTCTCTTGGTCGCATCTTTTCCAAGTAATTTAGCTTGATATTGATAAATACCTTACTTTTCTCAGTATAAAAGGAGTTACCAGAGCTAAAAAAATTCTCTAAGAGGTGACCATGTACGGCCACATGACAAAAGAAGTGACTTCCGTAAAATAGTGACAAAAGAAGTGACTTCCGTAAATGAACACCAATATACTACAGCTGTGTCTGTGCTAAGAAACAGCTTGCAAAAGGAGCATCCCATCCGGTACATCAGCTGCATATTCTTGTCAAAACCAGTTCTACCTCAGATACCCTCACACACCTTCATGAAAGACGAGAATGTGTACATACAGGAAAAGATCATACATAATATTATAGTAATAATAATGGTAAATAAGCTTCATTCTCTGGCCTGTTTTATTTCTGGTTTGGGGGTTTTTGTTTGTTTGTAAAATTCCGAGCACTTTCTCTGAGAAAACAGTATGTTTCATAAGGAGAAATTGACACAAACCCCCTTTGTTATATAAACTACATGTCAAAAGAAAACCAAAATGCTAAAGGAAACAAATGAATTTTTAATACTTGCTCATGTTTCATTCAAATTCCACTGCCAGTACTTACTGGCTGGGAAACAAAACAGTTAAATAACTCTACACAAAACACTGAACTACGATTTCCTTTAAGGAGGCCCTGACTGCAGCCCCTTCTGCACACCCATCCCCAGTGCTGGCTCCCCCAGGGCAGGCAGTGGTTTTGTTGCAGTCTTACAGCACTTGACAGGAGGCTTTCCTATCAGTTTTCATAGAAAGGTTAGTTAGAAAGGACCTTAAATATCATCCAGTTCCAACCCCAGGACTGCCAAGACCACCACTAAATCATATCACTGTAGATGAGAGCCTCATCTACACATTGGAATTCAGGCCTTTTCAAGGTTATAATGCTATGTGACACACTTCTAAGGTTAATTTTTTCTTATAGAGCTTAACTCAAAGTGTGCTTATTTAGGAATAAAGATGACAAAGCCTAGATTCGATGTCTAATATTTAAATAGAACTAAGAGAATCGTGCTAATCCATAATGATTTTCATTTTGAGATACCATGAGTTTTCAAGCCTTACACAAGAATAGGTTATTTAGCTGGTAACTAAGACCTTCTCATGGGGTGTAGAGGGGGTAGTGTGGGTGTGTGAGGCAGTGCAAAGATACTAAGTAATTAATCACTGTTGTTTCTTTCCCTCTGTCCTTTCAGGCAACCAATTCTGTGCATCTGCATCACCTTTAAAGACTGGGGAAAAGAATGGGGAGGCATAATGGTGCTAAGCTCCTCTTTCCTTTCTCCTGCATAAGGAGGCAAACCAACAGGAATTGCTTATGCACTTAGCAGATTTCCTTGCACTTGTGACCTGGCGCCATGCCACCCTGTCCTGCGGAAGACAAGAGGAGCTGACCTGAGCAGAGACACTTCTCTCTGGAGAGCAGCACAGAAATCACTTCTTTAAAGCACCTGCCAGCATAGAAAGGGGCAGTCAGTCACCTGCTGGGTGTTGTGATGTGCAAGAACAAAATGTCTGTGCTCATCAGTTACAGCTAACAGCTCAGGTTTATAGCTGATAGACTGCTTGCCTGAGAAATTAAGACAATCACCTTCATTGTGGCTGGCAGATTTCTTCGGCTCCAAAGGACATTTAAATTTCTGCAGGTATGTATACTGCAGTCTCTTAGATAGGCACCACTGCCCCATCAGAAAATACAATTCACAAAACCAAAAATGCACAGCTATATCATGCTGAGCAAAGCTATCTGAAGCAATCAAGGTCTGTGGTTTGACAAATGTATCAGGTCATAGGATATCATTTCATTTTTCTAATTATATTAGGGACAAAGTTTGTTCCACGTCACATGCACACTGTGTGACCACTAAAGCCAGTAGTGATTAAGTTATGGGGACAAATGATTACCATCCAAATGAAAACTCAATTAAACAATACCAGTGTTACACAACAGCCCAAAATGAACTTAGTGGTAAAACACAGGTCTTATAGGAGTGTATGAAAGTTTCTGATGTCAATCAGGCAATTAATACTCTTCAAACTCTGCAATCATCAAATTATTTATATAATTTGGTTTGAAAAATTCAGTTAGCATCCCATCAAAGCCTCCTGAGGATCTCTGGAATCTGTCCAAAGAGAGATCCTTCAAACATCACTCCTCACCTAACATATGGGACAATTAAGGTGCTCACTAGCACACTGCTTCAATCTTTATATAAGTGCATTTTTGGGAGTAACTTATTTCTACTTTTTTCCTGCATTT
>JANHGB010038367.1:0-30589 GCA_026283785.1 Coracopsis vasa
AGGCTGAGAAAGGTGGGGCTGTTCAGCCTGGAGAAGAGAAGGCTGCGTGGAGACCTCATAGCAGCCTTCCAGTATCTGAAGGGGGATTATCAGGATGCTGGGGAGGGACTCTTCATTAGGGACTGTAGCGATAGGACAATGGGTAACGGGTTAAAACTTTAACAGGGGAAGTTTAGATTGGATATAAGGAGGAAGTTCTTTACTGTAAGGGTGGTGAGGCTCTGGAATGGGTTGCCCAAGGAAGCTGTGAATGCTCCATCCCTGGCAGTGTTCAAGGTCAGGTTGGACAGAACCTTGGGTGACACGGTTTAGTGTGAGGTGTCCCTGCTCATGGCAGGGAGGTTGGGACTAGATGATCTTAAGGTCCTTTCCAACCCTAAGTATTCTATGAGTCTATGAGTCTATTAGGAAGAAGTCCCTGCAACAGTTTAAAAACCTGAACTGCCCTTTTTATGCAAAACTGCCCAACAACAGGATTGTCATCTGAACTTAATTACAGCAAGCCTGGAGTTCACAAGTTCCATCTTCCTCTCAAGGTTTTACTGGAGGACAAAGGGACCATACTCAAAAGCCAACACTTACTGGAACAAAAAGAAGGGAAACAAAAATAAGGAATAAACAAAAGCTGTTGTTTGTTTTTTTTTTTTATTTAAACTATTAAGCAGTGGTGACACAGTTTGTGAGGCTTTCACTAGGAAAACTAGTTCTGTTTACCTGCATATTACTGGCTGCAGATAAAGCTTCCGTTTGTACTTCTCAAAGGCATTTCTCATTGTAACTTTATCAGCACCAAGATAATTTGATATTGAAGATGACTATTTTTAGCATGTATAAACTTTACGCCATATAGAATATTTAGTGCAAAGTTTTTATTACATTCTGCTAGTCTCTCAGATCTTCACTACATTTTAACTGGCCAAGATAGATTAATTTGAAATGTTTGCTGTGATATGAATGCACTTGATGTAGCCTCAGCTTTGCTGACATAGGCAAAAGCATTGCTTTATTTGCATAACTTACGTAAGAAACCAAATGTAGAGATTTTAAACACATCTCTCTCGTAAATTAGCAGGTCTTTTAAGGAATAGCAGGAAAAAAACAGTAAGGGCACCGGGAAATATCCAATCTTCTCTGTGAGTTTCAATAGGGACAAACGAAACACATTACCAAAGCAAGGAGACAGGCTGCTAGGGACAAGGAAAGCTCACTGGCCAACTGCTCACATATCAAAAGGGATAGACAGCATTTGTCTCTCCACTCTGGCAATCTCCATCACATGTCCAAGTTAAGCCAGTCCTTGGGAAAATCAGTTAAAAGCAGCAGTGAACTGTGCACATTACTGCCATGCAATCTATCACTGGCTAAAATCCCAGCAAAAGGAAACACCTCAGTAGAGACAAGTGCAGGACACAGACTGGCACGCCCTGTCTGCACAAGTGGGATAATTCCAAATACCAAAAGATACCTGTGTGGGAAACATGAGATAATTACCTAACATAACCAACAGAACTTTACAGATCTTAACTTCAAGCTGAACCTGGAATTTTCAATGGATTGAATCTCTTATCTAAGTGTTATTTCTAGATTCTCTCTACCATTATCTACATTCTAAATGCCTAAAAAGCAGAAAGTCACCTCATCAAAACTAGACACATTTCAGCAGAAACAGAAAAAGAGACTAGAAATCTTGTGTGCTTGAATTTGAAAACAATATTATTTTCATTTCTGCAAGGTACCTACAATACAAATGAATATACGACAATGACAGTATTTGACTCGTCCTGCATATTTAGAGCTCATTTAAAAATGCATAAATAACTTACAAGAAATAAGAATACAATTCCAAACCACCCCACCCACCTCACCTTCCCCCTCCACTCCTCAAGGTATCTTTCACAAAAAACAGTTTAAAGTGGGAACTTTGCTGGTCCTTACCATTTCCTGAATGAAAGCTTCACAGCCTACTGAAAATTAATACATACCTAATGAGAGGTTCTGAAGTTTTGGAAGTTTTGTTTGGGGGCTTGTTTTGCACAATAGAAGTGCTCTTCTGTTAAGAAGCTAATCACCAATATTGACCAACTTCTTGAAAACAGGCTACTCAGTTTGGAAACACACTTGGACAGCGAAACCCATGCTAATCACTTCCACTGACTGAAAAACTATTACAGCCCACAGTTTCTTTGGTACCAGGTGTTCTCATCTCTTTTTTTTTATTATTATTTTTCTTTTTTTTTAACACTCTGTATACAATACAGAAGAATACAAGATAAATAAAATCAAGTGTACAATACAGACATCTAATCTGGAATTTTCTTATTTTCATGATGACCACCACTAACTCAATAGAAGATTATTGTTCCACAAATACTTCGCAATATATATTTTCAGGAATATCAGCAATATGACTGAATCAAACAAATTATAAATAGTAACACTTTCAATTACTTTCCTTTTTTAAACCATTTAAACTATTGATTAAATTATTTGACCAATTCATCAAGATGTTTTTTCCAGCCTTGCATGCTATTTACTGAAAACAAACAGTTCCGAATAACAGCCTGAGCCCAGTTTCCTTATGCTACAAGACACAATCGTGTCAGTCTATAACCTTGAACTGTACACTGGTCTTGAGACTCCACACTACATCCGATGCTAATTTGTCAGGGCATAAATAGACAACATGAAAAACAATAAACAAGTTGATTTTTACAGATTACTCTTTTGCAGTCCAGAGACAGACATCCTGTAAAATATTATACATATGCTGGAAAATTTTGAATGGAGGCTTCCTGACCTTCACTGTTTTCAAGTATTTAAAGAATCTGTAATTTGTACTAAATTATCTGACATCCTACAGCAACAAATGTATCATTCTGCCTGCTTCCTGTTGTTCCAGAATTTAAGTATTTATTCAAGCTTAATTAAAAAAAAAAACCAAACACAAAGTGTACTTGACAAATTATTAGCTGTCTTCTATATTGCAAGAAATCAAAATATTATCACTAACTTCTTCAGACTTCTGTAAAGAGTTATAAACATGGATTTGGAAACTCAACTACAGAATGCGTTATTATGCCAGTCTGCCATTCTTGAATTACTGGACACAAGAAAAAGCTCAATAGAGAAAATAATCCATAACTTAGTCAGACTAATCCAGGAAATGGGTCAACAAAGACTGAAAAGCCTTTCTGAAAGGCCACTGGAGAGTGCATAGTACAAGTTCTGTGCCAGGCAGTGTCAATCTCTAAAGATAACTGGGGGAAAAAAGTTGAGAAAAACAAAACTCTTTTCATTTTTATTTTTAGATGTAGCTGCATAGCACTGCTAATGAACAAAATACAAGCTTTACTACTAAATAAGAGGCAACAATTGTACTCAATACTCACATATGTAATCCTTGCCAAATTGCATTCATCAATCCAAAAATTACACAGTATCTCCAATCAACTACATACAGTTAAAACCAATCCCGCACATTGCTATGTTACTTAGTCAAGGATCAATTTACATTTAGAAAAGTATGCAATTTGTTGTTAGAGTAGGACTACGCTGTGCATTACATGATTAAATCATAGCCAAACTCGCTCATAAAGTGTGAGAGTAAAGGGGAGCAATCTAGCTACGCAAGCAGAGAGTTTTGTGAGGGTTAGTTTATCCTGTTATCTGGCTGTGTAACAGAGAAATGAGTCAGACCCATACCTCAAGAGATTAACTTATTAGGTCTTTGTCAGACTAAAAAGGAAGACAAGCAGTCTCTGAAGCACGGAGCCTTCAGTTAAGACTCCCTCAAAGAATCAAGTGCTTTACAAATAACATCTTCATACTAATTTCTGAGCTCATAGTAGAAAATATGTATGTGACACCTAGTACTGAAATCAAAACACGTTTTTAAAGATAAACTTTTGATTTTGGAACTGAAGGCAATTCAGTATGTGAACCATGAATGCTGCATGTTCTTTGTATGAAGTAGGGCAGAATGAAGGCTTCTTTACAAACCAGCTTTTGGGGAGGGTGGGAAGAGGTAAGGAACAGGAGGACCATAACGATTCTGGTATAAATGCCATAAAAGCCAACTGATCATTAAACAGCGTATCAAAGAGAGTGAAATGAGTAAATATATATAAAAATATCTCTTCAGCTGATGGATAAGTATTCCTATCACTCCCCCAAAGTTTAACACTATCAATTGTGCTCTGTCAACATTGAGTCAAGCAGATGGTTGTTACTCAAAATTACACAGGCACAAAGAAACAGGGATTAAGCACAGAATATGATCTACTTAGGAAGACATACAGTGATGTTTATCACTCGCATGTTGGTACCACGTCATTATTACCAATTTCATTAAATCCCTCTGAAGACCTACTTAAAAGAGCAGCAAAAGCTGCATTATCAACTGAACATAAGCAACTTACTGCAACTCATGCAGGCAGGCTTTACATGTGCTACTAAAAGTAGATTTAGTTACTTTGTATTACATGTTGGGTTTGGGTTTTTTTTCAGTATTTTATTTTTTTTACTGAACACACATCAAAACCAAATTCCAGCAAAGAATAAATGCCAAGACAATGTCAGTAGGTTTGCATATAAAATTAAATTCAGAGCTGTTAAGGGGAAGGATAATCATGCAAATTAAACGTGAGATTAAATTTTTACCTCCTACAGGGAAGGTGGCAAGCAATACTTCTCAATATGAACTGTTAACTATCAGATCAAAAGAGTTTTTGTTTTCTTACTGTCCGTCTCTGTAAGCATACAGGCATTAACATTTGTGTAACAGTCTGTTCAGCTGAAATAGGATTTATTTTCACACCTTAATTTCTGCTTAGTTATTTAGTTATCTAGTGAAATACCTAAAATAGGAAGCTATTTGGTTTGGATGTTTATTCCATAAATATCTAGTATTCCAGCCCTGAAAAAGTCATAACTAGAGATAACAATAATCCTTTATAAAACTACTATCAGGATACAGATTTTCTTTACAACCCTCCCAGGCCCATGCTAACCAAAACTCAATGAAAGAATTTTGTAAAAGAATTTTGAGTGCACTGAGATAACAGATACATAATAATGAATTGAAATTCTGCCTGATTTCCATAAGTAGAGGTGGGAGAATGCTACTGAAATGTTCCCACATTTCTAGAGATTTTTGTAGATGACTTTCCCTTGTTAGAAATGCCCTTTTAAGAAAAATGAATTTATTGTTTGTATCAAATATTTTGTGAAACCTTCTCTCCCACATACCTCAAAAGATACGCTGGAAAAAGAAACACATGCTATAAAAATTATTTATAGTGGATAAATTAGGTCAAATTATTTTCCTTTATTCTAATAGCAAATCTAAAATTGAAATTTGATGTGAATTTACCAGCCCTCCAAATTGATGCCTACATGGCAAACTGTCTGAAAGTAAAGGCGTATTTCTGCTCAGTCACCAACATTACATTTTAAAAGAAAGCGCATTAAATATTTTTCAAACAACACGATTTGTTTTTAAAATTTCATATTAGGAATCAGTAGAACTATTACAACAAAGTAATATTACGTTTTCTGACCACAGATTCAAAGCTGTGGCAGGACGAATAGAAAGCAAAGTTATAACCATAACTTTCTAGAGACTATTGGAAATTATTCTGCATATAAGCTAATTAGTGAAGTATGTAATCTAACAGGAAAGCATCATATCAAAATGAAACTATTATATTTATGCACTCATTGTCAATCTCAACAATTCACTGTATTAAAAACTGTCTTGGAATAAAGCCTGAAAAACCTTTACACTTTAATAAGAGCCTTTTTATGGGATTTAGCCATGTCAGCTAGGTAGCATAAAAATCTGCTATGGTGATGTACACTTAACATATCAGCATATCACAGAACCTGATCTTGACAGCTTAATCTTTATTTACTCATAGGCACAAGATGCAAGCCAGAATTCCTGAAAATACAGGTATATTCTAAAGGTATGAATTCAGTACATTTTACTTTCATCAACACAAGAAGCATATGAAAATACTTAATGACTTTCTACCTTGGTGATGGATATTTTTGTCATCTTTGCAGCTATGTATAAAACTGCAATTTTCAAGTGATCTGAATCAAACTACAATGACTAATTTCAGACAAATACATGGCTTATTTATTTACATAAAAATTTAAAAGCAAGTATTTCACTCATAGATAAAAATAAAGCCAACAGGCAAAATAGAGAATTAAACCCACAATATTATGATTAGCTACAATATGAAAATGAACAGTATAATATATAGGAAAGACTCCTGTGTGCAATAGATTGTAAAATATTCTTAGTAGAAATACTCCAAATTAAATCCTTATGGAGTAAATGGATACTCATAGTTTGACTGGATTCATTTAAAGCAGAAAAATGTCCTTTAACAAAACAATGCAGAGCAAGAGTAATACCATTATGATCCTTAGAAAGAAAATATCTAAGAATGAGAAGAGTATTGTCATTCTTGAACTGTACACAGGAAAAATGGTCAAGGATACACAAGAAACTGCAAGCATACTGTTTCCTGTCTAAGTACTACAAAGTCTTTCTCAAGGGATATAAGTACCAAAGCATTACATTAATGGAATCAAATAAATGCAAAGACAACAGGAACAAAGAGATGACTGATTAGGATGTTCAGTCAGAGCTATCTTAAGCCACCACTGGTTCATATTCATGAAGCATACACCCACAATTATTCAATTAAGGAAACTGTGAAACACCATTACCATGAATAATTTAGGAAGTTGCTTTATTTTCTAAAAAGATCTTATTTGTATTCTCTGCAAAATGTTTAGCAATCTTTAAAAAATTCTTTCTTTGTGAAATTATCTGAGCTTTTTCTGACCTCCTGAGACAGTGATACCTTCGCCCACACTGCAACTAAACGGCAATAATTTAAAAATGATTTAAAAAATAAAAAAACCCCAGTATATGGAAGGCAATTCCTATAGAACTGGTTTTCCTTTCTTCTCAGCACAAGTATTAACACTGAAGTTTTGAAATTTAAAGATTTGCAAGGTCTTATGATTTAACTGCTATCAAGTTTGCTTTGGAATAATGAAAAAAGTTATTTCTGCATTCATACCAGCAAAAGCAGAAAGAAAAGTAATTTGTTCTGAATAGGAATTGTTTCAGTATTTTCTACAAGCAGAGGTAAGCTTCTTTTGCCTTTTGGAAATTTATTTGTCTTTTATTAGATATTTGCTGTCTGGAGTTTACATTTTGCTCTTCACTGGAAAGCAAGATTTTTTTCCACTTTTCTGAGAGATGTTTTCTGAAGTCCTAGTATAAGCAGAAAACTTGTCTCTTCTCAAATATATCAAAAGAAATTTCACTTAAGAGTTTAAAAAATTCACCTAATTGTTACAAATAGTTATATATAATTTTAGTATTTTTCATCTTACTTGAAAAGCTTCCTTTTACAAAACAGCTCATTAACTACAGCACTTTACTAAATACACAGCTGTCTTTAACAGTAGTATTTACTTATGTCAGATAAATTTTCTTTCTGAGACTTACAATTTTCTCAAAAATCAACTTACTATGTATTTTGTTTCATTAACAGAAGCATTAGTAATATAAGTTTGGACTGGGTAAAAAGTAAGCGAGCATCTTATTTCATGTGCTCAGTTGTTCTGCAAAACAGCGAACACTGCAAGAAATATTGATCACTGCCAACACATTTCAGAATCCTGCCTCCTGACAGCTGGCATCAGAGCACCAGCATTACACTGGTAGATGACAGAGCTCTTAGTGTATCCACACATGCCAAACAAATGCAAAACCACTGAGCAGGAGGTACTGAAGGAATAGTATGACGTTACCTGACTGAAAACAGCTCTAATAGCTGTCATTGAAAGGGATGGTCTTATCCCACTCCCATGACGCTGCTGCTTTCTTCACACTGCATTAAAGCTTAAGGAGTCCAAGGTGAGCTAGTTCAAACTGGAAGAGTGATGGATCTGTTTTCATGACACCACTTGACTACTAGACCAACTTAACCACAGCATCAAACCATAACATGAGACTGTTGACAGAAAACAGATGTGACTTTTCCTCCTTCCGCCTTTCAAATATTTTCTGTTAACTTGGTGAGATAAAATACCCAGCATGGGTGAGCCAAGCACCACTTCAGCACAGGAGATGGGTCAGGATTATGCAGCTGGAAATAGACATTCACAAATGAGGTCAGCCTCCTGGCAGTTTATGCTGCTGGGGAAATGAAGCCTCGGTGACTGTCCACGCAGTGTAGCTACTTGGGAGTGCATAAGAGTCCCTGTACTAAATTCACTACCACGATATCCTTTTATTTCCAACAGCATCTAAAAGAATACTTTCTTTCTGTTCCCCTGTTGCAGCAGTAAGGGCCCATTATCAGTAAATGCCACATCAAATCCCTTGGTAATCTATTTGTTCTTTGACAGACTACACAAATCTACTTGGAAAGCTTGAATGGCAAATTCTCTTTTGCTGGGTTAGAGAGCTCACCGACCACTGGGATTTAAACTGAAACTACAACATAAACCAGTACCATCCACTCATGCAACATGTGGTGCCAGGTTCCACAGCCTGGAGAGCATATAATTCATTAAGATAAAAGAATAATTAGAAGTTTCTTGATTATATACTTAAATAAAACTGTCTTCCTTTAATTTAATCATACATGAATTCCAACAAAGGATGTATGTATATGCCCATTACAAGATACATGGCATCTCATGGAAAGAAAACAAATTGAATGAGTTGGATAAGAAGTTTGTAAACAACTTGACAGAGATAAAAAACAAATCTGGTTCATGTGACTGAAGTCTCATAACAAACATAAGGCATGTGCAGAAAGCGCACCACATCCACACTTTGTGCATCTCAAACTTTTAGGCATTACTATACCGAAAATGCTGCATTTGGTCCCTTCATATGCTGTGCAGATTAAATCTCTCACTGCTTAGCTGCCCTTACATTATTTCTGAACATAATGAAGTATTAAAATGCAAAAAATTCTTGCTCTATGTTGAAGACACTAGGATTTTCTTAGCCAACAAGTTGAAGCCAGCTCACATGCTGACTGTGCAGTGACCCTTTCATAATGTTTCCCAGCCATACAAATACACATATATATTTATCAGGAATGTCTTTTCCCATTTATGCAGTAATTTGATACAGTAATCTGCTGGCATAAAGCACACTACATGAGAAGCTGAACACTGTACCACCCCCAAACCAGAATTAAAATAATGAGAAACTATTATATTACAGAAAACATTCTTCAACATGTCAACAAATTTAGTCAAAAGCAAAAATTCTGGATATTTTAATACATCCTGGATATGGAAATATAGCACTGAAGGATCTATAAACAGTGAAAGAGTCCAGCCTTTTTCCATCATGAGTATATCAGACAATCCCAAATTGAACAAGCTTCATCTTAAATGTATTTCCATATAAGATCCATCTGCCTTAGGAAGTATTTAAGGTGTAACAAGTAAGAGTGCACATCTATAAAATAATATAAAATAATAACTCTCACTATAAAAAGTGAAGTCAAAGAGACTTCAATAGGTAGCCATGGATACCCCTGTTCAGTTAAACATTAGACTGAAGAAGAAAAATTGCTGTAGACTCAGAGGTCTTTTGGGAGAGCTGAACAAGAATTGACCAAGCTATATATCAAAGTGGGCTGTTAAAGATTAAGCCATGTGCCAAGACATTATGTTTACAGACATCAAGGTAAGAACTTTTCACATATTTTTACCCACAGCCTGAAGAAATACTCAAACTCCTAAACATTAATATGTATCAGTTGTTCCACAATTCATGTTTAGATGACCAACCTGATCTGTCCCTAACATAGGCCTACTTAGAGTACAGGGTTGGACCTTTTGACTTTCAGGGGTGTGTTCCAACTTAAATTATTTACAGTTCTATACAAGCTTCTCCATCATGGCAAGAGCCAAGGAATTCAGGCATCTAATCCCTCTGTGAAGGATCAAGTGCCCAATCATTCAAGACAACCAGGTTTGCTTTCCCTAGGCACAAACTACTGCAGATAACCTTTGACTTTCACAGTAACTTCCACAAGTTACTGCAGATTAACCTTTCACAACCACGACTGCCAAGTCTGACTTTCATAACTTCAGACACCATAGCTAGCTGTGTACTGGGCTAGTAGAGGGAATTTCTGGGTTTATTATTCTTAAAAATAAAAAAGGTAAAATTTATTTAAAGTTATTAGCAATAATAGAAGCAGGAGTAATTAGGAGCTAAACACATATTATGATCTGTCACTAAACTTATGCTTCTTTATGAATAATTATCCTGGAGTTTAACTACAGAGCACATACACCTATTTTACAGGAAAAACAAACTAGAAGCAAGTGTCATTCCTGTAATATGCCACTAGCCAACATGCATCCTTTGACTTATAGTCAAGCCAGCATTGAGGTTTTGTATGCTGAACTCTACTGTCCTCTGAAACTGAAGAATTAAGTAGTTCCAGTCACAGTAGTGGAAGTGGAATTCTTTTAATACAATTGGGGTCTTTCTCAAACAGCACTGTGTAGTTCAGAATGCAGTTCCTCTACTTGACTTACATGTTTTAAAAAGCTAAAAGAACCAGCAACTGTGAAAGTTAAAGACTATCTGTGAAGGAGCAACAAGATGATTTATGTTAACTCAGCAAGAAAGTCAAATTCCAGGGTCACTGAGAACAGAGACTGGAACTAATATCCACAAGCATAAGACTGCACAATTGGGTTGTGCTTCTGGAAAAAGCAAAATATCTGCATCCTGCTTGCTACTGACTATCAGAAATGCAAAATGGTGTTTTGATGTCCAGTCCATTGGAGAGGATCTGCATCAGGCAGGTATGCTGCCAGGCAAAAGCATCTTTGCAACATGGCTCAGGCAAGGACCAAGGCCATAGCCTGAGTTTCAGCATGGCATCCAAGCTAAAAGGTCAACAGGCCCCTCATTCTCACATCTTTCCCACAGTTCCTTCCTCAACAGTGAGAACAAAAGTTGCACAGCTGTGCTACATCAATGCTGACCTTGAGCACAGGCAGCTCAACCCTGCAAGGAGAGGTTCATCAGGCTGACGATGAGCTCAGGGCCCTGACATTAGCTTTCAAAGGAAATACTTGTAAGAACCAAGGACAGAGCCTGCTGAACTACCAGCCTAAATGGAGATTTCAAGTCTTCCGAGAGCAACACATAAACTGAATGTTATTGGCACAACAACAGGACAATTTAAAAAAAAAAATGTGGGTTTTAATGAGTTAACCAAACTTGTAAAGTGCAAGTCAGTCAGTTTAAAATCCACTTACATGTAAAATTATCTCCTTCCAAATAGAGATGGAACAGCAGACCTTCATTAAAAAAATAAATAAAATAATGCTGTTGCAATTAAGATCTTCTCCCCAGACAAATTTTTGAACACACAAAATGATAAAATATGACTGAATATAGCAGCACTGAGTAACCATACTGCCAGTAGAATGGAGAAGGCAAGCAGGATTGAGGTCTGGAGAAATAAAAAGAACTTACAGCAGAAACACAGGAATGTATTGTTAATAAAGTGAGAACATAAATATAAGAAATATAACCAAAATTTCCTTTGGGAGAGCCTGAAGAAGGCTACTGTGTTTTGAAACTTTTATACATACCTACCATCTTACTAACAGACAATGAGAAATAGAAGAGTACTGAAAGTCTTACAGCTACCACAGATCATTTTTGAAAGTAACTTTACAATTACTGTTTTTCGAGCTAATTCTTGTTGATGAAGTAATTTTTATGTGTAGTGACCCAGTTACAAGCCTGGCTTTCATCATGTTATTCCCATATATATACAAATCTTTTCTTCTTAATTTGAAAAAAAAAAAAAAATTAAAAAAAATTAACATGTCAAGCACTGCTGTTTCTTATTATTAAGCTTAAAACCTCTGGGGATGTTTTTCCCAACTGTAGTTTAACGCCTAAGTAAAAATAAGGTCTATTTCCAGATATGCTGCAAACTCAGTAATACAGGGAGGGTCATCCACTGACACAGTATTATCCTGCCAAGCAGAAAAACCATGATGAGACTACTGTTGCACAATATTTCTCAAAATAAATGTTGAAATTACTTTTGTATCTATTCATAGTGCTGAATTTTGTCTTTCTGCCCATCTTCCTCAAAGAAAGCTATTTTTAAACAGGTAATTTATACAGTTCATAGATATTTTTCTAGCTACTCTTCAATTTCCTAATAATAATTTAAATAGGATTGAGTGACTTGTAACAGCAGAGAAATAACTGAACATGTAGTTACTTGACAAACAGCCTAGTAAATAGTTGTGTCTTAAACACAAGCATTTGATGGGATAACAGCTGTCATTAAAGTAACTATCAAACACCACACTGGACAACAGAAGTAGAATGCTTTCGCCCAGGTTGGTAGAGATAAATATGCAGTCAGCTGCTGTTCAAATGGAATGACAGGAATAGAGCTAGTACGAATATAGTTTCAAAAAGCACAAGAAGCCTCTGAAAAGCTCAACTATGATCTCCAGAATAAAGGATTAGGCCTTGGCTGAGAAAAATAAACTTTTGCAAAGGATGAGCTCATAGGTTCTACCACATCCTTCCGGACTCACTGCCTCTAATCTTTTCATAAGACTACATGAAAAATGAGAATAAATGAGAATTTATTTGAAACAGTCTGTTCATATTTCCAGGTCCTCTTTTTATATTCAACAACCATTGCAAACAGACATATGTAGCTTTATTAATGACTTTTTCTTTTTTTTTTTTTAAATCCAAACAGAAATTTAGCAGCATTAACAAACCTTGGCCTTAAGAAGATGATGGCAGTCCACCACCTACATGTGAAAGGAACTATGTGATATTCTGTAAAGCATGCATACTGTGAAAACACAAACAGTTTTTAATTTCTGTCCTTAAAGGTGATTCTACCAGTGTGCTACAGTCCCAGATTGTTAAACAACACAAGAACTTTGAACTGGATATCAGCTGGGAACTGAGGCACAATCTCAAAAATAAGGGCAGGTAATAAAATAAAAAAGCAGTAGTCAGAAATAGGAGATGGGAAAAGTAAGTCCTTCTTGCAAAGTGTTCAAGTAACTGCTTTAAAAAAATAAATAAATAGAAGTAGCTGCCAACTTATTTGCCTATTCCTTAATTTCAGACCTGTTCCGAAGCAACTACTACCGTCCTCATCACACCAAAGAATAGGATACAGACAGGAAGACCTACACAAGATCATTAGACAAGCTCTTCCTGATAGTTTTTATAGTCTTGTAAGACAGAAAATTATGCCATGGCAGAAAAGAAGGGGTACTGACACAACTCTTTTTTCTACAAACTTGTATGATTCCTTTTGGGAAACAGGATGTAAGCGTATAGCTTCTCTTCTGAAGATTTGCCGAGTTTTATAATCACATACTTTCTTCAATTTCTCTCTTCCTCAGGCCAGATGAAGTGTCACTGACCAGAACTGTGAACAATAAGCAAGTTTTCCTTCTGTATTTCCCTTTGTCTCCCCCTCCTTCTGCGGATTTTCATATCCTTCTCTGAACCATAATTGGAAAGGGCACCTGGTAAGCTTGGGCTTACTGACTTACTGACTCCTGTATTTCTTATAAGCCACCAAAACCCAATAAAGACTGCACCTCCAAACATCTACTGTAACTAAGGGGAAGAAGAAAAAGCAGAAGAGCAGCAAACCCACAGAAACCAGACTGTTTACAGCAAGAAGGCTAATGGAGAATAGAAAAAGAAAGATAAGATGGTCAACAAAGAGTAAACTAGTGGTATAGGTACTGGAAAGCATATATGAGCTAATAAGGAATTCAACAATTCCAAAATACAAAAATAAAAAAAACAGTGATTGCTAACACAACAATCTACGAGTTCTGGTTACGCTCCAAACTCTCAGTACTCTGCTATCATATCTTTAGAAAGTTACATAACATCCATCTGTATACATTTACCCATTAATAACATATGACTAATAATATTTATTTAAATCCTATGTGTGCAAAAGCAATTTTATGTTCTCATATGAAAGTTTTAGAATTCAGTTTTATACACAAAGAAAGGAGTTTAAAAAATCCCGTTCTGCAAACATGCTCTTATTAAGAATCCAAGTGGAAAAGATGGTCCTCAGCTTTCTCTTCCATGTTTACATTCCCACTCCATCTTTGTAGAGATTCTCTCTAAAAATCTGATGCATACAATGACTCCAGATTATTTGCCTTCATTGTCTTTCTCAGACTGATCCCATGACAAAGTATTACAATCTCAATTTGCCTTACGAAAGCCAAAACATGGTGGCTAGCCTATCCAAGCACTAACTAAAAGCTTCGCTTTCTTTAACATTTTCACAACTGTGTATTTGTAACAACCTTCACTACAATCACCAAAATCAACTACCTCAACTTAGGCATCACATACCACACTGGCAGAACAAACGCACCATACCACATGGTGTATCATACTACTTATATGGTACTTTACACCATATTTTATATCTTCAGAAAAAGGGAAAAGTTGTTGGGCCTATCCATGTTTAAAACATTACCTGCAATCTGATCAGAGTAATCTTAATGAGTCTTGACATAATAAGCCAAGTAAAACCTCAGGGACTGTGGTGAGGATAAGAAACATCTAAACCATGTTAGCCGTGCTTTTTAATTTAAACCGCTATCAACAAAATAATAATATTCCCTTTGGAATAATGTTCTTTTTGTAAGGATACAATTATATCTTATCAGTAGTAGATGGCACTGTGCTCATCAGATCTGGTACCGTTTCCTGTGACATAAGCTCTTACTCCTCTTCACTATTCTTTTTCAAGTCTGCATCCATTCTCATAGTCCATTTATTATAGGACACATTCTGAGGCCATTTGATTATTTGAGATTAAGCAAGGTTAACAACTGCTACAGGTCTGTGCTTCAAGTTCACTTCATAAACCAATGGAAAGATAACTAACAAGAGTGTTAAAATTTAATGAGACATATCAGATTAGTATTGAGGTATTCAGGTAATAGTGACACGATGTAATTGTAACAAACAAGTAAAGAATTTGATGAGTATTGTGTTAGATGATCTTGAAAGATAGGGAACAACAGGTAACAACAGAATAATACGAATGCGACATTGGTACCAATATCAGTTCATGGTATTTTTTTCTACTAACCTTTTCAGTTACACTAGTTTTATTATTAATTTCCTTGGTTTTGTTTGGAGTTTCTACAGTATCCAAAGGGTGGGCAATCTTTTCACATGAATGTTTTCGTAATTAAACAGAGGCCAGGCTTACTCCTGCTCACAGTACACTTACAGATACTAGATAATATTGGAGATAACCTACCACAAGCAGGATTTACAAAAAGGTTATATGAATGTCTGATGAGGGTATAAGAACACCATTTGTCATTTTTTCATGCAAAAGAAATTAATATTTACCATGTAGCTTTCCCAGCACGTGATCTGAACTGAATGAGACAGAAAATACCTCAGTGTAATTTAGAAATAGACTTCTTTTTTCAAAGCAGATCTAGACGTACCCAGTTGCTGAAAGAGAAGAGCCACACTGGTGCCTGTAACAGGAAGGCTATCATGTAGAGGAGTCTGTATCAGCTGTCGGTCTCCAGCTCCCAAAGAAAACAACTTCTGTAGAAAGAATTATTTTTTAATTGAGTATAAATATAATTTATATAGAATAAACAGGCTGTTTCATACAGATCAGTGATTCATCCTACACAAATTATTTATTTTTCATACAGCAGTTTAAAGTCAGTAAGAATAACTGAATTGACCTACAGACATCTGAAATACAATTTGAGGGCAATGCTCCTTGAGTGGACTAGCATTAGGTTGTGCCTTCTTTGCACTTACATTTAATTAGTTAAGTAGTAATAGCTTCGAAAGCATTCAATATTACATTCTCAATAATATGTTAAAAAAACCTTCCAGAAGAAAGCCCAAAACCAAACCACAAAACTCCCAACCACTAAAATCAGAATAACTTATTTTCTAAGTGAAGTTTTTCGATATCTACTGTCTGCATACATGTTTTTAAGTATGAACATACTTGTGACACATGAGAAGAGGACACTTCTGCTACTGCTATGTTCCTGCTCTGCATGCTAAAGTAGAAGTAAAACTTTGGGTTTAATTAATGCAGACAAGCATGACTTTTTCTCCCTCTTCTAGCAGAGGAAAGAGCTCCTGGGTAAAGCTACATTTCTAGATGGAGGGGTGGGGTGGGTGGAAATGGACAGAAGAGAAGCTAGATGTTCAAGTGAATCACCAAAACCTGTAACATGAGGTTCAAATACCATTGGAAAAGAGGGTTTCTGATAAGGAGATACAATCTAACTACTCCCCTTCAGAACCAAAAGGCTTAGAATGCAAAAAAACATGGCTGCCTGGAGAACAATAAGGTAGATCTTGACTATGCTGAGAGGACATTTTGGCACTTAGAGCACTAACAGAAATTCCAAAGTAGCCAGGGCTATGGGAAAATCAGAAAAGAATTAGGGATTTGTAGGATTTCAAGAAGGTTGTTAATCTATCGGTAGGGTGGGAAGTGTGAGAAAACATGTATGAAATTGACTTTAAAATACTGTCATTTGCATACTTAGTTTCCAGATGCATTTCCTGATAAGAATACGATTTCCCAGTAGTGTTACAGCATAAAGTGAAGGCCAAACAAGTTAAGACCCAACTGGCTTGTCAGAAACACACAACTGTAGAAGAATAGTTTATTTAAATCAAATCAACATACAAACCTGACTTTCTGCTTACAGAAAGCATAGGTAAAAAGCAGAAAGAAGCGTATTTGTTGAAAAACTTTTTTCTTACTTTTAATGCATTGGCTACCTGGAATATTTAATTACCTCTGAGAAAACCATACTTAAGTTAGTTTTTTAGCATTTTTTCCAGATTTTATGAAAACAGAAATTCAAATGAATTACCAAAGAAAAGACCAGTGGAATCCTGAACTGCATCAAGGAAAACACATGCGAAAATGGGCTACAGTGAAGGACATGTTAACAAATGGCAAAGAAAAAAAACCCTTTTAAAAAAATCTTTCGCTAGCAGAAATATTCCTGAACACACATTATTATTAAGAACTAAACCTATACAAACTGCATGATTTGTTACTGTGGCTTGTAAAGAGCCAACTCAGTGACAAAATTAACCCTTTGACCTTATCCTGGAATGGAATTTTTGCTGTCTTCAGAAGACAGGCCACAGGGAAAGCCCTCACAGGCCACAGTGAAAGCACTTAGCTGAACTATGATCTTTCTTCCTTCAAAAGTATTTCAAGAATTTTTTTTTGTTTTCTTCATAAATTAAATTAACTGGAAAAATACATTTATTTTTTTTTTCCCCACTTACCTGAGACCCTCCAGAAGCAGGGACAAGGCATGAACACAGATTTGCAATGAGTGTCTCTAGTGACACATTCAGGCTGTCCACATATACAGTATAGATCAGGCCAAGGCAAGCCTAGAAAGGTACACAAAATACATTAGACTGCTATACAGGGAAGGCAGATGTCAAATTACTTGAAGATCTATGTATATAATTTTTTTTAAAATGTGTGTGTCTTAATAGTTGTTAATGTAGCGCAGTAATTTCCAGTGAAGACAGGGTAATTTGCTACAAAAGCAATCATTCATTTTAAAAAATAGTTTGGCTATTTAGAAGGATGTATGGTGCTGGCAGGTGTAGATATATTCTTTATTTAAAAGAAAACCCATGTTTAAAATTTGTGCTTCGTTCATCACACAAGAAGTGTTTTACTACAAGTTACTTTTAAAAATTACAAAAGCAGTATAGCTTTATCTGTGCTTTGCATTCTATGGATCTAAAACTGACTTGTTTCCAGAGCAGAAGACTTTGATGAATCAATGAGCTTTCGAGACTCAAAAAGACTAGCATCAGGGATCAACAATTACATACATTACTTAACTTACATTCTTAATTGTTTCAATATAAATATATTTTAAAATTAACAGTATATTAACAGTTCAACATTTTGGGTTGTTTTTTGTTTTTTTTTTTTTTTTTCATGGATCCAGTTTTGACTGAGAAATGACAGATACAACTATCATTTTTACTAATACTTTAACATAAGATGATTCAACACTGCATTCTAAGAAATCTTTGATACAAAAAGGAAATAAATTACTTAGTTATTACCATCCTTTTGGTATCCTTTATCTATTGTTATTCTGATAAATCAGCAAATATTTTAGGAATTCTCTTAGAAATAATTCCAACAGTAACTTTTCATACAACACATAGTTAAGCTGTGAAACTCCTTGCCATGGGTTGTTGTAAAATCTAAGTGTTAAGAAACTGGACAAATTCAACGAAAAAACCACACACAACTGACACCTCTGGTTCAGGATGTTATTTAACTATAATTCACACTGAATTAGGAGAGTATTTTGTGGAATTATTTCTACCGCCTGCCCTATTTTCACACACATTGCTTTGCATTTGCCATGGGCCATTATCAAAGACAAAATACTGGGCTACACAGACTTTTAATCTCACTCGGTAAAATCATTCTTAATGTCTAATGACAAGTTAGCTGTTGAATGATTTCCTCCCTTTGATCTGTAAACTGAACTATACTTGTTTCTGTTAATATGTATTAGCTTAATAAAAATTTAAGCTTTTCATTTATCTCAGATCAGTCATATTTCATCAGCTGAAAGTAATCCAAGATTCTAAACCTCTGTCATGTATCTTAATTTGATCTAGAAGAGGCTCTGACATCCTACCTCACATATGGAGAAAAACTAGGATTTTGCCATTAATTTGCCATTATATATTTAATCAAATATTGTTAATGCCTTGTTTTTACCTGAGCAAGTATGGTTTGGTGCTAATAATTCCCTTCGTTATACAGTAAATTGAGCCCAGAAAAAAAAATAAATCTCTATTTCATCTTCTGTGAAAATTTAAAACTGCTTGGAGGGAAAAAAAGCACTGCTTTGACCTATGGGGGCTATTTCCTGTCACAGATATTTAATTTTATCTAGTTCAATCTAAGCCTACTTTTACTTTTAAATTCCCAATTCAATCCTGAGATGTTTTAAATCAAAAGTACTGTCACTGCTTCTCATTAAAACCAGATTTCTCTGCTGACTTATATCATAAATGGCAATTGCAAGTTGTTTACCCTGAAAATTTCTGGATAATCTAGTCTGGACACCAACACCAGACTTTTAGGAGCAAATACTTCTGCAGGCGGAATTAAACCAGACTCCTCTTCACCTTCAATTTCTTTTCCCTTGAAAACAGAAACACTTCAATTAATAAGAAGAAAGAAATCTCATGCTGAAATGTTAGCATTCTCACAAAAAGTTAACATTTCTCAAAGCTTTATTAAAGAAAATGCATTATTTGAAACTGGTAATGAAGTCAACTAACAGGAGTTGTTAAAACTCATCTGGGAATTCATGCACCAACGTATGTAAAATAAAGTTCTTCTAGACAGCAGTTTAACGGGACAAAGTTTCACATTAAATGCTCCCTGTTTCATGAGCTAGACAGTGAAACTAACTACAGAATGGGATCCTTTCACATCAAAGTGTTAGCTGATTTACCATCAACCGTAATCTGAACACACAAGTAACATAGTTCATAAAAGAATGTTTCATTGTCCTACACATTCATGTATTAAATTTCTCACAGAAATTCCACTAATGTTACTAAAATGATCTATGAAGTAACCTCCAGCCTGACCCAGTGAATTTGGAATCTAGAAGAATTTCTTCACAAGAAAACTAATTCAGATTTCTCAACAAAATCCTTCCAACTTCCGAGACATCAAGTTTCTGTTGCGAGAAAAAAAGAAGACCAAAAAAAAAAGAAAGAAAAAGGTTCAGTGCAGATAACCTTGCAGTTGTTAGTGATATTGTGCAAGTTGCTATAACCTACTCGCCAGTGCTGACATTTCAATCACAAATATTTTATTATTATTCATGGCCAAAACTAAAGATGTCACTAAATATTTTCATTTCTAGAATTCCACAAATCTTTGACAAATTGATTAGCCGAGTAAGTTTTCAAATGACAGAAAGCCTGTGCTTTCCAATTTTTTGCATGTAATTTTCTCCACTCTGACACCACCCACCAAATTTCTAAATACTTTATTTGTTCCTCACCAAGCATTTTTCTAAGCAAAAATCACTACACTATCTTAATTAGGACTACGAGAAAAATTACTTCCATTTCCATTTCCTTTCCATATGACAACATTCCATTCCTGCCTTCTATTTTTGTCATGTTACTAGTCATCATTTCAGTTTATTAAAAAAATCCCAAACAATCCAACATTACTTTTCTACTAAATGGAAGAAGCCTGATAGAAACGTTCTTAAATGCCAGGAATGCTGTGAGTTCATGTGCTTTATTTCACAATCTCAGTTTAGAATGTACAGTTTCTTTAAGCAAACACATGTATCTAAATAAAAGCAGTTAAAACAATTATATAAGTACTTAAAAAGCTGACTTAATCCTTTTAATTATGAAAAATGTTCAGTTATAGTAAGGTTCATGTGGGAATTTTATTGATAGGAGAGTACAATCAAAAAAGTTGGAAGAGCACTGCGCTACAGCATAATTGTTCTAGTTGGACACTAAACAGCTTTCTTCAAGAGCAGTTTTGTTTTAACTAACCTAAATTACTTTCTACTGAAACAAAATATATAACAGTCCTACCCTGTCCAGTCCTGTCTGCACAGTCCTGTGTGCCTTGGTCAGAGCCAAATGGTGGCAGCTGAAGACATTAGCTTTCAGGCAGCAATCATCATCATCCATGAAGCACTTAATCATTTCTGCCCCCGCACCAAGACCTGTGTTTTATTACATAAATGCTTTCCTCAGTTCTAGCACCAAATTGAAAAGGTCACTCTGAAAAGGCCCAGTAGCTGGGCATCAGCTAGAAGCCGCACTGATAGCTGTAGGGTATTGAAGAGCTACTTCCTAACCTAACATGCATTGCCCATTCACCCAAAAGTCAGAATTGGCCTTTAAGGCTTGCGTTAACATGGGCATGTTTCTTTTGGAAGCTGCTCAACCATAATCTAGTTCTGTGTCAACCTATGCTAAAGCACTGCTCACACACACTCCTCTGAGAGTAAGATACACAGGTATGTGTATATGCACATGAACCTTGGTGCTCTATTTTCATTATTATATAGACAAAATAGGGCATGTAATTCTTTACATGTATACCAAAAGAAACTCAAACACTAAAAATATGAGGTTTATACACAAACTAAACAAGACTCTGGAGTTCCTGTAAAACTGTCACTGTGAGTCTTTAGGACATAAAAGTTAAGTGGTATTGATATCTACTATAAAATCCTTTTTCTCAGCAAGATATTCAAAAAACCCCAAACACACACACAAAACCCAAAACATATAAGGATGGCTATACTGAGCCAGAAAAAAATGTTCATCTATAGCTTAATGTTGTCATTCCTCCAGTGCATTCTCTCCCCATCTCCAGCAGCTCAGGAATGCCCTGACCTAGAGATAGCCTACTATCTAAAAAATAATTCAACATTTAAGTAAAAATGGTTTAAAAAGAGAGTACTTAGGTTTGTAATAACCAAGTTAGTTAACTAAAAGATATGCATAATATGTTCAAACCAAATATAAAACAATTGGCATAGCAATATATATACACATACTTGGCTTTGTACATAAATTCTTACTTAAATGACAATCACTACATACACAAGGTACAGATTTAGTCTAGTCTGCATCTCATTTCTAGTTTAGAATTGTGATTTATAAATGAATAAACACAGTAACTCAACAGTCACATGTCCCACACATTCATTTATTTCCTTCCATCCATTATAATATTGACAGGGAGAGCTTTTACATTAATTACAGTTCCCTATCCCTACCCCCAAAATACAAGAATAATTTTTAAATTATAGTTTAGTGGTTACACACCACTAAAGATAAAATCAACAAAAATTTATTGTATCAACTGTTCTAAAGAGCACTTATGAATTCTAGGCGTAACAGCAACAGCTTCTGGCTATCCTGACAATATTAGGAAAAATGAAATTAAAACATACTCCACATTTCTAAAGGCAGGGGAATATGGAAGTTTTTCTATATTCACATGGTACTAAGATAATGAAAATTAAGGGTGCATAGACAGGGAATAAGTTTCTATAAAAGACCATTTTCATAAAATCCACTCAACATTGGATCAAGTCTTGAATTAATTCATAATTAGATTTAATTTACAACTTTATGGTCACAATAGCAGCACAATATTGAATTGATAAATCATTTATACTATAAAAACAATCTCTTACTTCATAAAGGACTTACAGGAAAATGTAACGTGACTAGCCATATTTCTTCCATGGCTCAACGTTCTGACAGGCACGCAGGCACATTATTAGGAGTCATTATAAGTAGATAATCATTTCAAACACATGACTTTTAACATACTTTTCAAGCAAAGAATTAACAGCATAAGCATTCTGTAGCAATACTAAATACAAAGTGGTAAAACCATAAACTTAATTCTTTCAATTTACACTTTTGCTCAGACACATGCACATTTCATCTTTCTTTTTCCCTTTTCTCATCTAGGAGAAAATATTCTCTAATAAAAACTAATAAAAGAGTTAGTTGCATTTTTTCCTCAATCAATACCTTTTAATTTTATAAATATAGCATCTCATTTACAACTAAATTAAGAATAACTGCATGTTAAGGATGTAGAAACTGAAAGATTAATTTAAATTGGTTATGTAAGATAATACTGATTTTTTTTTTCCTAATCTAGTTGATTATTATAGTTTTTCTTTTGTACTTATATTGATTGGAAGACGATGACAATGGTACCTGGTACACTGTTATGAGGCTTCCCTGATATCTCTCATTTAGATTGTTGCCTTTTTTCTTGTATCATGAGAAGTAGCCATTTAACATACTTGTGACCTAAAGCGATGGGGTAAATGTACAATAACCAACTAATTGAACTAACAGTATCACTTTATAGTTTATAAACTTAGTCAATAAAAATATCTGAATTATAATGAATGCATTTGTGCAAGCATTTGAAAAAATCTACAAAAATAATAAAAGTTCACATGACCAAGTAATTAAAAAAACCCCACAACATTAATCCCCTGACTGACAACCAACAGTTCAGAAAAATTAACTGTGATCAGCAGTTCATCATCACTTTGCTATTTATTTGTTTGCTTGGTTTCTGAGCACAACTTGTTCCTCAGTTTAGCCAAGGGATGTTCATGGCATTAAGCCCAAACTAGACAAATTCAGACTAATTATTCAAGAATTTTTTAATGAGGAAGTTACTGACAACTGGAGTTACCTACCAACAGATCAGGCACGATTTTCCAGATCCACAGGCCAGAAAAAGATTTAATATTATTTCTAATAGATGCAGTTAAAATCAGATACTTGTGGGTTTTATACACATTAAATAAGGTATTGGTTAATTTGGTGTCCTTTTGCCTTAGAAGCCCCTCTACATTTATAAAAGAAGCATTAGAACAACTGGGCACACTTTGCAGGACTTTATCAAGTACACTGTAATGAGATAAGGGTTTGAAAGCTTGGTATTAGGAAAAAAAATCAGGTATAATAATAATATCCTCAAATTGGTGTCAAAGACAACCTAAAGATTTCTTACAACTGTAATGCACATTAAATATTTTTTTTTCATATGCTACACATGGGGTACTATGGAAAAATTATTTACAGATTTTAACAGAGCAAGTGACAAGTAGCCATGTAGCTGTCCCAAGCCAGTACCTACACCAGGCTATTTAAGGAGACATTAAAGGAAATGTAATGAACACTGCGAATCCATGAAGGCATACAATACAAAGTGCACAGGCTTAGCTTAACAACATGTGACTGATACCATTTCAAAACTTCACTGCAGTCTCCTGCTTCTCCAGTATGCCCTATATGCAGTACTCAGCATCACTTAAGCAGGCACAATGGTTAAACAAAGTAGTCCTGTGACATCTTCTACCCGATGCATTTTGCTTTATCACAAATATATATTCAGAGTTGAAAATTATGATTTTCAGATGACATCTTGTATGGACAAGAACAGCCTACGTGTTTAGTGTCCACGCTTAGCATCAAAGAGCATAGAAAATTTCTTTAGAGCTATTCTGTGTGCTGGCTTGCCAAAACAGAAGTAGTAACACTGCACGAAACATAACAAAAGCTCAACCAATTGAACTGACAGCAAAGCTGTTAGAAAGTCCTTTGCATCAGGTCCTACACTTATTGCTTTGTTTTACTCTTTATATACTTTTTACTGCTGGCACTAATAATCTCACATAGAAACTGGGCTCCTGAAAATCAAACCAAAACCCAAACCACCAAAGTAAAATGGTCATTCACAGTTAGTATTAAGAAATAACAACAAAAACAGCCATCACCATGATCAGCATGCTAACTGAAATAGGCTCAAACCAAACAATTGGTGGTATCTCTTCAAGCAACGGTTATTTAACTTACAAAACTCTTGTGCCACAGAATGTTAGTAATAAAAATGCAGACAGGGTCACAAGAAGACTGGGCAAGCTAATGGAATTCACAGAAATTACTAAACATACACCAGGTATATTTGGCTCAGTAGGTCCTTGAAATGTACAGGCAGAGGAGAGACCACTCATGGATATATTATGTATGCTGTGTTCCTCTGTTAATCCCTAGACATTCACTCCTAACCATCCAGAAGAGACAAAATATTGTGCAAGATGTCTTTTCTTTCTGACCCCAAGTGATAACTCTTATGTTCTTCCAAGCAACATACGTAACACATTTCAATGTATCTTATTTAATTATACACTTTCACAGTATTATTTAGATTATAAAATAGTGCAACTTTTCAGCTATATTATTATAGTCAGTGTTCACTGGTAGTCAACAGCTTCAAGACACATTAATTCTCTTTTGATACCTAAATCACACACACACAAAGGGCAGGAAATCAGCTAAGGGATTACAAACTTATTTTTTATTCCCTTCTTTCTTTTCTCTCTGACTGAAAGACTTTGTCCTTAAGGACATAAAAAACCCTTATGCATTTATAGATATCTAAAACCTAAACTGACTTAATATCATTCATGGTTTTAGACTTGGTCTCAGGTATGTGGAATAGAGAAAAAAAAATACAGCATTCACATTACAAGCAAATAGTTCTTTGTAGCTATGAATTCATTTCATTTCCTGTAGATTTATGTCAAAGTTTAAAAAAATCTGTGGATCACCCAATATCTGATAAGGGTTGGTCTCGCACTCCAAGTTCTCCCTCATGTGGCAGTGGATTACAAAACGTAACTTTCTGCTTCACACTCACTTTCATAAAAGCTACTGCAAGTACAAGATCTCTACTGTCAATTGTATTCAGCTGACCCTGAATATCTTTAAGTGCTGCATGTAGAAAATCAGCACATAAACAGACATTTTTATGCAAGCCTCAATTTCAGCTTAAGAAATTATATTAAAACATTTACTAGAAGAAAGGTGACTGATTTTGTGCTACTCCAGTGAAAAAGTGCAATTCATTTAAAAGGCAAGATGTGGCAACCAAGAAAACAAATGTCAGCAGCCAATTTTACTCATATTATCCTTATCTTTTTTCTTCAACATTGCTCTAATCTAGCTCTCAAGCTTTCACTTTTCCTCTTGAACTTTTATGAACATAATTTTGCAAGAACAATCATTTCAAGATGTCAGCTCTGTTTCCAAATATTGACATTTCGTTTAAAAATAACAATCTAGCCAAAACCTACATTAGGAACTGAAGTCAATTTTTAAAGACGAAAATGACTCACCAATATAGTAAAAAAAAAAATTATTTCTACTGCTGAATGTAGTTGAGGTTAAGGGACTTACACAGCCTCCATCAACACGGAGCTGAATTCTAGCACACATGAACTGTAAGTATCCTTCCTTTCCTGTCTTTTCACCTCCAACTTCAGAAGTTAGTGCATCTTAATACTTGAATACGTATGAACAAATCTGTCACTTATCAAATCTCCAACAATGAAGGTTCCTAGATAAAGCAACTTCGAATTGTTATCCAACTCTCCAAGATTATCAGGTGTCCATCCAGTCTTCACCTACACTGGCTCTGACTTCCTTCAGTGAAAGAAAAGTTAGAAAACACGTATCATTAGATGTAGCTTCGCGGTTGTGAAGGTGGAAGCTGGCAGGCATTTTTTGAAACTCAAAATCAAATGTGAACAGAAAGTGAAATTAGAATTGTACTTTTATTAATTCATCCAGTTCTAGAGAGAGAATGAACATCTCATAATGAAATTTTCACTCTAGTACTTCAGTGTAATTGCCAAAACCAGTTTGCCCTATGCAAGATTTTGCAGTGAAACTGTGCCAAGTTCAGCAAGCCCACTGTTTTTCTACTAACTGCTCAGCAAAGAAGATTTAGAAACCATGCATAATTTCTTATTTCAAGAAAAATTACTTAAAGTTTGCTTTAGTAATCTTGTGCCAACTGCTCATTTGGGACAGATCCCTTTCTCTCCATGTGACTTATTCGCTGCTGGGCTTATTTGCAGCCAAATACACTCTTAGTTGGTTTATTAACAACCAAAGGCCAAAAAACATTCATCATCAATTCATTTTATTTACTTTTCAGATAATACAAACACACGTATCCAATAAATTTTAACACATGTACAAAAGTTAAAATAAACTTAGCTGATGCCTCCAGAATACAAATCTGCATCCTCCCTATAATCTGCTGTACTGAACTAAAACCACAGGTGAATGGATCTACTTCATGGCTTGTCTATGTGCACAGAATCATACCACTGCAGCTAAACTTATACTGGAATAATTATACCAGCACAATATAAATTACCTTGATTTCACAGAATCATAGAATAGTTAGGCTTGGAAAGGACCTTAAGATCATCTAGTTCCAACCCCCCTGCCATGAGCAGGGATACCACATACTAAACCATGTCACTTAAGGCTCTGTCCCCAAGGGAAGGACCCCTTGTCCTATCACTAGAGTCCCTAATGAAGAGTCCCCCCCCAGCAGCCTTGTAGGCCCATTTTAGATACTGGAAGGCTGTTATGAGGTCTCCACGCAGCCTTCTCTTCTCCAGGCTCAACAGCCCCAACTTTCTCAGCCTGTCTTCATACGGGAGGTGCTCCAGTACCCTGATCATCCTCGTGGCCTCCTCTGGACTTGTTCCAACAGTTCCATGTCCTTTTTATGTTGAGGAAACTGCACACAGTGCTCCAAGTGGGGTCTCACGGGAGCAGAGGGACAGGATCACCTCCTTTGACCTGCTGGTCACATTCCTTTCGTGATGCAGCCCAGTATACGGTTGGCTTTCTGGGCGTTACTTCCTTTGCTAGCTCAGGTCTAGCATTTTCAGCCTATTGTAAGATCAAATGCTCCTATCAGGAGTCAAATGATTTGTTTCACCAAGCAGAGAGGAAAACTTCTTCAGATGGTAAATACACAACAGCAGTCGAGAACAGTGAGTGTGGGCACAGGCTACCGAAGTTTTATAACCCCTAGAAAGTTCCAGTGCTTCAAAGATGGTAACAGATTGTCAAAAAGGGTTAAAGCATCTGGCCACATGGCTCTCATCAGCTCTCCTGAGCATGGCAAAGCGCATTGTTTGGCGTAATCATGACACAGATCTGCATGTGTATGTCTTCAATAATTCATGTTGCAGCTTGTCTCACAGTGGGGACAGATGTCAGTGAAATCAGTGACAGCCGATCATGCTGATCCCTCCCATAATCATATGAGAGCTGGTCCTGTGGCAACACTGAGCCTTGGGAATGCACCAGGTGATGCTGATGTGAGGATAACAAGGAAAGGCAGATACAGATACCTACGTGCAATTCATACATGCGAGCAAACACACCAGTGCGCAGGCATTTGCACAGGCGTCAGAACACAACTTAGATGAAGTCAGAGCACTTTGCAGATACAAGGGAGGGGCATTACTAAGATACCTATCGTGAGGGGAAGGTAAGTCACAACCCCATAGCGTACATGAACACTGTGCACACTCACATGACCTTCAACACGAACCAAGGGCTTTCTCTAGTTTGCCTGCTGCTTTGAATGCTTTGATTCCAAACTGATGCAACACCTCCTCTTACACCTGTACCATGTTGCTTTATGTTAGGCTGCCCAAATATAGCAAGAGATTACAGGAGAAGGCACAGTACAGTTATACCTATCAGAAAGCTCAGATATAATCTCTCATGGGGCGAAAGTGACTTACTGCTAATTAGAATGATTGGATCCTTTCATCTGATTTGAGAAATCTATTGTTGCTGGACAAGACCCTCACATTACTGTGAGCATTAAATGGGTTCTTGTTCTCTTTTTTAATCACTGTCTAGTCTGACTCTTCACAGGTCTTCTGTTTTGATAGAGACAAGAACCATCTGATTCATTGCTGGTGGTGTGCTGTTTCAAACATACAAATATTTAGCTCAGTTCTAACTAAGCATATCCCTCTCTGCTCACTTGATTTCTGTCTCTGAAGCAGCAGTTCAGAAAATCCACAGCTAATGTCCCTGGGCATTTGGCCTTGTTTCAGCAGAAGTTATGTGCAGTTATAAAAGAAAAATAGGAGTTAAACATTGGGAGAACTCGTTCAATTTTGAAAGTAGATGATCTTAAGGTCCTTCCTTTCCAACCTAACCGTTCTATGATTCTATGGAAGTACTTTCAAAGCCCAAATGGAATTTTTGTCTTACAGTTGCAGATCAGAGTATGCCATGTGTCTATACATACATGTGTGTGTATGGGATCAAGTGACAGAGGCAGAATGCCAGGACCCAAAACTCATCCAAAATTGCTTTGTAAGAGGTGCCTATTTCTGGGAAAGGGCCACATCAGGGAGGTATCACTGAGAAGCTCTGGCAAAGCTGTGGGTACACCACAACCCTACGAATGGTATGTTCTGAGTACCCACAGAATGGTACATTCTGCAGTTTTGCCATTCAATCACTTTCTTGTTACTCAAGAGTTCAGAGCACTTTCCCCAGAGCTGCCAGCCCCACAGCAGAAACCTCATCCAAGATAAGTGCATTTAAAAAGGACATTAATTTCTCATTATACCAGGATCAGATCATTTTCAAGGCAACATCCTGACTGAGTCAGAGTATATCATTAGAGCTGCCATGCACATTGTTGTTTAACATCATGTGCCATTTTTCTTTGGAAGGTGCATCTACATAAACGTTTCTAATCACAGCCCTGTAAAGAGGCACAGTGTAATAATTTATGACTTTTAGGTAATATGTCATATGAATCTTAACATATGGCATTATACTGTATGATGGCAATCTTGGCTCTTCCAAGGGAACCTGGATAACATCCAGTGAGACGTGAATGAGCCAAATGCAATAGAAAACCATATCAATGCTAATCCAGGTTTACACCTTTCATTCAGCACTCCAAGCTTTCCACCAGATGGTTTTGCACAGAAGCACTAATGCCAGAAATAATTGCGTGGACTCCCCTAGTTTTCTGACATGGTATTTCAAAAGCCTCGAAGGTGAAAAGAATCCCAGTAAATGGTATCAGCAATCCCCATGTACAAGAAATAGTCTTTGGAAGAAGGTGCTGAAAGATGACTCAAGACCTTTGCCATTCTGGGTGACAGCCGCTTTCTTTGGTTTGCAAGGGCAATTCGGGCCAGCTTCCTTACCTGTTTTAGGGAGCCCTTTCCCAACAAACCCCATCCTTAGTTCACAGGAAATCAACAGAAGGCACAAGGACCTGGTACAGCAGCATGCTGCCAACCGCTGCCACCAGATAACCATCTAGGCTATTTTCCACCACCACCCAAATGAGCAGCCACAGACACCAGGTCAGGAGAAACCACACATTGCAAGACACTGTGCGTTGGGTTTGCTGCGCCAATATCCTCATACCAGGATAAATAAGGATCAAGTCTGGATCTGGCCATTACACCCATGTATTACTGGGGGTTTTCTTTGGTGGAGGTGGCGGTGTTCGCGTTGTGGGTTGGTTTATCCCAGTGGACTGCATCAGGCACTGCCTTTAGAACTTAAACACCTTAGAAGTTTATCAGGCTTTGATATAAGCAGCAGGATCAAGTCTTGCCATACCCTACCTTACAGACTGTGTAAATACTACAAGACCCTCAGATGGTTCCTATAAGTTCCCTAGAGGAAATATAAGTTCCCCTAGAGGGAACCTATAGGAAGCCCTGCCATGCCAAAAAGGCATTTTTTAACCATTCCTGCCTCATTCATGCCTCTGCATTCTTACTTGCTTGATAGCATATCATGTGCTTAGCTGCACAGAAAGCTCTCTTTTGTCTGAGGTACCTTAAAATGGCATCTCCCTGGTCCTGAATGCTGCCGGCCATAGGGGACATGCCCCGTATGTGACACATACGAAGAGGGGTTTTCTGCATTCTGTATCTTTTCATCAGTGACTGTCATTTTCCCAGGGTCATGGGACATTCATTGGTGTTTGGC